>JAMOIN010001154.1:0-76975 GCA_024666655.1 Dascyllus trimaculatus
TTAAGCTGTAAACGATTTAATAATAATTTAAAAAACGATCATTTATAAGCATTTATAAATGATTTAATAATCATTTACGAATGTTTATAAGTGGTTTGTTCATGATTAATTAACTATCTACTAATATCTATTAATAGCTTATAAATGCCTTATAAATGATCGTTATTATAAAGTGTTACCCATGGCTTTTATGTTTGGCACAACAAAGAATCTCAGCACCCTGAGTATGGAACTGCAAGGGTGCAAACTGCTGATCATGATTATGCATGATGCAGTAAAAGCCTTTCAAATGTGACTGTGTTTGCAAAGAAACTGGAGGCAGCCAGGAAATTATTTTCACTTCCCAACCTGTCACTCAGTGGCAAACACACTCAGCACTACTTTCCCAAGAAAGGGAGATAAGTAGAACAACTAAAGGTACTCAAAGCAGAGTTGGACGTGAGATTTACCAACTATGAGACCCAGAAAATGAGCTTTGAGCTTTTTCCAAACTCATTTGCAGTTGATGTCAACATATGTTTCCTTCATCTCAATTACAAGCAATATAGAGTAAACAGAATATACTGGGATGGTTAATATTTGCCTTTTACCTTTGTTAGATCAGATTTATGAATTGAAGTGCTGCTCGTTTTTGTTTCTTTTTAAGGAAGTGTAATAAAAAAAGAAAATCAATTAAAGCTCCAAGCAGCGTCGGACGGGCCCTCGCTCCTCACCGCACTCCTCTCCACACGACCTTGTCTAGGGGGCGCCGTAGAGCCGACTGGAATTTCGACTGTGCAGATCTGTTGGTCTTGGGATACTATATCTATGTACCAAATTGCATGTTTGTAGGATAAAGCAGTGATTTTATATGACTATTTGAATATTTGTAGGGGGCGCTGTGGAGCCGTTTGACCACGCCCATTCCTGAATTGTATATCAATTGTTAGTTCTTGAGATTAATGAGGATTTGTGTGGATTTGGTGATTTTACATGGATCCCTTCACCTCCAAAACCCATTTCGTTCCACATGGCGATTTTGTTCAAAACAGCCGCCATGCCACGCCCACACCGTGTGACGTAACCACGAGATTTTAATAACTTTTTATCCTGGAGGGGTTTAAATGCCACACAGCGAATTTGGTGAAGATCGGACAAAAATCCTGGGAGGAATTCATTAAATTCCAATGCCTGCGCACAACGTGTTCCATTGTACAATGTTAAGCTTTTTTGTTCAAAATGGCCGCCATGCCACGCCCACACCGTGTGACGCAGCCACAAGATTTTAATAACTTTTCATCCTGGAGGGTTCTAGATGCCACACAGCCAATTTGGTGAAGATACGACAAAAATCCTGGGAGGAGTTCAATAAATTCCAATGCCTGCGCACAGCGTTTTCTAGGGGGCGCCGTTGAGCTTTTTTGTTCAAAAAGGCCGCCATGCCACACCCACACCGTGTGATGAATCCACAAGATTTTAATAACTTTTCATCCTGGAGGGTTCTAGATGCCACACAGCCAATTTGGTGAAGATCGGCCAAAAATCCTGGGAGGAGTTTGTTAAATTCCAATGCCTGCACACCACGTGCTCTAGGGGGCGCCGTTGAGCCTTTTTTGAAATTTTAAAAGCAGGAATGTTTTTGTCTCGGGCTACTGTACCTGTGTACCAAATTTCATGATTTTTCGGGAAACTAGCCGTATTAACTCCACTAAAGCCCAATTTTCAAGGTGGCGCTATTGAGTCATTTTGCCATTCCCATGTGTAACTCGCCCAAAATATTAAATTTTTCACCAGTCCTGATGTGTGTGCCAAATTTGGGGAGTTTTTGAACATGTTTAGGGGGTCAAATTGAGGTTCAAATTGGCGTAAGAAAAAGAAACTGCCATCCCCCCAAACCCCCAAACCGCCAAAGAAACACTACAGGAACAATAAGGTCCTACGCACTGTTGTGCTCGGGCCCTAATTACAATCAAGATATGAGAGGAAAAAATCAACAAATTTACAAATGAAGCAAGGTTTTTGTAACTATTGATTTTCATTTATTTGAACATCATTTGAAATTTAACACATTCATTTCAGTTTACACAACACAAGCTGATC
Source organism: Dascyllus trimaculatus (assembly GCA_024666655.1). NCBI lineage: Eukaryota > Metazoa > Chordata > Actinopteri > Pomacentridae > Dascyllus > Dascyllus trimaculatus. Next base: position 2,080 of record JAMOIN010001154.1, read on the forward strand.
ACATTAAGTAACTATGTCAGTTCAGAAACACAGCCTCACTGAACACATTGCCTTTTCATACCAGCCTATACAACACATGAGGGGCAGAGTTTTACTGTGTGTGTTTCATATGTAGTTCTTGCACTTGAAGCGTGTAGACTGTGTTTTTCTGTCCGTCTTGGGTCCACACACTTCGCAGCTCTTCTTTTTGTCCAACATGTCAAAGAATATCACCAGTGGCCAGTGTAGGGTCCTCCTTTTGCAGCTGTACGTAGTCACCAGCTTGTCCACCCCTCTTTTTGTGGCATTATAATCCATGATGATCTCTGATTTTTGATGCTCCTGGCCACAGATCCTCCCATCCCTCTGCAGTGTACTCATGGCACCACATTCTTGCCTCTCTTTGGCACATAGGATTCCAGGGCTGGTCCTGGTGATGGCTGCTGATGGTCTGGTCCTGGGACTGGCTCCTGACAGGCTGACTGCTGATGGGCTGGTCCTGTGGCTCATCTCCGTTTTGGAGCAAGCTGATGCTCAATGTCATCTGATTCTTCCAAGTCACTGTCAGATTCTGAATTTTCAGAAATGTGATCCTCACATTCTGAAACCTCTTCCTCTAGGCCGACATCATCAAAGGCTTCGCTGTCATCAGAAGACAATTGCAAGACCCTCTGAACAGAGAATCTTTTTGATCAGTTGTGATAAGGAGCCACACTGGCAAAGCTATATTTATTATGTCCTGCCCCCATTTTGCAGCTGGGATAGAATATGAAAAAATAAAGATTGGTTCCCGCGAGACAGAGGCTAAAACGTGTGGGAATGTGAGAGCAGACAGGTGTCAGTACCTGAATTTTGCAATGATGTTGCAACCTTGTGTGGGAACGACAATGGCAGCAACACACACACACACACACACAGTGAAGGTACACAGGACCAACAATTAATACACTTTTATTAGCCCCGGGCCCAGTGCACCCGAACATCCTGTATGTAATACTAATGTGTAGGGGGGGTGTACAGTGTGTGTGTTACAGACGGTGTGCAGAGACTCGGGTGCGAAGCAATAAGACATGGCAATGAAACTGAATTTTTAAGGATTTCTTTAATTTAACAAAGGATAACTATAACAACACAAACACTGACCCACAACAGGTATGACCAGGCTAGGAGAGCGACAATTACTGACGGAAACTGGACTAACCGAAATAGTACCTAAAGATACTACAACTAACAAATACCAAATCGCAAATGTACAGACTGACAGACAAAAGCTACTTAGAGTTCAGTCACGACTACGTGCCATCTGAACTTACTGACTGACAGAGTGGCTACAGGCCACGAGCAAACAAACAAACCTTCCTAATAAACTAAAGTATTTACAAAACTTATCTGCTCCAGCGGAGAGGGGGGAACGGACAGGGGTTGGGCAGGCGGAGCATTTGTGGCGATATGGACAGGCAAGCCGGCAGGCAGACGTGGCAGGGCATGGCGGATGGAGCTGTTCGGGTGAGGATCCGCAGAGGAGGATTCCTGTGGTCTTTGTCTGGTGGAGGCTGTAGCTGATCAGAATGGTTGTGGAGATTCGCTGGTGATCCAAAACTGGTGAGACGGAGAGAAAGAGGTTCCCAGCTGTTGGCATTTCAGGTAAGGAGCTAGACAGAACTGAGAGCATCAAACTAACTGTTGACTGTTACGGTCCAGCGATGAAACAAAGACTGGCTGCTGCTTTTAAGCAGGACAGAGTGGAGTGGCTGCAGTTGCAGCTCACAGGTGTGCCTCCTCTGCTGATTGGAAACCTGCTTCACCTGAGCACATTCCCTGCTGCCACAAACGTTCACGCCCAAATAGAGAGAAGGGAGGGGGAAGAGAGAGAGAGGGAGAGCACTGCCACTACCTGGCCCTGACAGCTGCGGCCGTGACAGTGTGGTCATTGAAAATTTGTTTTGATAAATGTTCTTCACAGAAAATGAGCCAAGGCCAGTGAATTTGAGCTTGAAAAAATAATTAATTGTATAATTTTTCTTTTGATAAAAAATAAAAACGGGTCCCACAGATCCGAACACCACACAAGGGTTAATTTAACGTCCCACAGTATTTCGGGGCCAGGTTAAGACCTGTGAAACTGTCTGTATGGCTATGTAAGACTTGTACAAATATGGACAAAAACAAAATGAAAGATTTATTATTCTGGTGAGGTCGTAAATAAAATTGAGTTTGACATCCCTCCCTTAGGTATTTGAGCTTTCAGAAGTTCTTACTTCAAATGGATCCAACATAATCCCTGGATTTCGTTTGCATACAAGTAATCAAACAGCTAAAATGTGGCTGCTATCCCCATCAAAGTAATATCATTGTGCACGCATACCATGATGCCAGAGCTTCTGTAATGAATGCAACGTGGAAGTACATCAGTGATGAGCACTGACTATCTTGAATTCTGTAAAACTAAGGCCTTTCAATTTGCAATTAGCAGAAAAGGAAGAAATCACAGGGAGCAAAAACTACTAAGAAGGGCAAGTGGGGAGTTGAGTTGTTGTCCAAAAACCCGTGCATAATTATCACACTATGACTGGGTACACTGCATATTGGAGCATCCACATGCCATTATGTCACAGTCCATGTTGTCTGCAGCTGATGATCTCCTTCAGATGATGTTTAATTCTGCCTTGACAGTCTGACTCTGGGGGATTGTTCCTGGTGCACAACCATGTGAATGCTGAAGATATAACAGGCTCCAGACCTGATGCAACTTGCCTTGTTGTGGAAACTGCAGCATTTTTCACAGTGAGAACTATCAGTTCTTCTCCTCACCAGTGATGATCCTCCACATGACGTCATACCCCAAACACCCCCTCACTGGTTCATGATTGTTCCTCTTCAAACCACAGTTGGTAGTTACTCAGAGATGTTTCAACTTCTTTGCCTTAACATAACAATCTGATCCTTCTCAGGTCTTTACACCTTTACATTTTTGCAACATTCGGCACATTGATGTCAGCAATTGACAAGAACCAGCTATTTAGTTACTGACATGCCCTATTCTGACATGTGCACTGTTAGAAGACAATCAACTTTACTCACTTCATTTGTGATTATAATCTGTATATAACCTCCATCATTGCACCAACCAGTTTTACATAACCCTGACATAACTCAGAACTCCAATTTGTATCTCATAAGCAGTCGCCACTTTACCAGGTTTCCTGCACTATCTATTTCACAAGGATGTCAGAGCAAATACCATGACTGACCCTCCAAATGCTTTATAATGATGCTGAGTATTGTCACTGTCAGTTGGCGGCGCTTCAGTGGAAACAGATTCACCAGCTGTGTTCCAATTCAGAGGCTGCATCTGAGCATTGGTCCAGCCTATGGCGGACTTCTTGTTTGTGTCAGTATGTCCCATAGCACCTGTTGCCTAGCAACCTGGACTGCCGAATTCATAGGATAAGACAATGTTGTAATTTTACCTAATTGTTTGACTGAGATGGATTCAGAAATTGTGACTTTTTTTAAATATTATTTTTTGGGAGGAGATTTTTGAAGCTTTATTGATAGACAGAATGAAAGGGGGTAGAGAGGAGAGAGACATGCAGCAACCCGGTTGTGAGCCAGACTTGAACTCACGACCGCTGCTGGTGACCTGCGCCCACGTGGTAACGCCTTAACTCAGTGAGCTATACCACAGCCTGGAAATCTTGATTTTTAAAAAAATTATTTTATACACTTGAAGACTTGAGGGGCTTGTACTGTACAGTTGTATGGGACTAAACTGTCAAATATTATATGAAAAAAGGATTTTTGATGAGAAAAAAAATGTTTTTTGAAGATCATTAAATACCTGCTCTCTGAACAGAAACCAAATATAATGTCTGTTAAACATGTTATCAGATAACTTGGTGGAACTAAACCAAGAACAGTGAGGATAGTCATGTTTTCACTGGTCTACACAGAGAATCACCACCGATAGAAGCTCCAGCAGCATTTTATATCCAGTTTACTTCTTCTCCATATAATAGTTTAAATAAGGATTAAATATAAGAATATGTATGAATAAGTCGTCTGTGTGGTGGCAGCAGTTAGAAAATAGAACTTAAACACTGAAGCTGTACAACTGGAAAGTAAACGTTTTAAATCGCAGCGGCTCACATCAATAACGTAAAACTAATTTTAATGTTTCAACATTTGTACCGTTAGCTATTGGAGTGAGCTGTAACACGATTCTCATATTTGAAACTACACTGTTGCCCATTAAGTTGGAATAAAGTAGTTTTCAGACAAATTCCTCTTTTATTCCTACTTATACACATCAATATCACTTTTGACCAGGTTCAGTGATTACATACGGAGTCCATGGCTGTGTTGTCCTTTTCCTGCTTAAAATCTGGATGCAGTAAGTCCACGTTTTCAGAATTGGCTGAATTTTTAACCAAACTGGACACAGACGTTTCTTAGGCTATATGCCTCGTCCGACACAACTGGCAATACACCAAAGAGTCCTTGCACTCCGACAGGAAGGACACAAACAAGCCAGCATTGCTGATTTCCTTGGAATATCTCAGAGTGCCATCCGTGAAATCCTCAAACATCATCGAGAAAAAGGTTATTTGAGGCCACAAAAATCTCCAGGCACGACTAACTACCAGACGAGATGATCGGCAACTGTTTAATCTGTGCCGTAGAAATCAGAAAATGCCAGCTAGCCGCCTTCATCGTTTATGGAGAAGACACAGAAGTTAAAAATACTTTTTCCAACTTTATGGGCAACAGTGTAGAATCCTCCACCGTCGATGAATCAGTCTTTTTCCATCAGCTGTGAGCAGCTAAAACACCAGCTGTCAATCAAACTGTCACCGGTGCACAATAATCTTGGGATATGTTGGGCTGCAAAGGATCCACTGATGCATCCTTTGCAGCCATGGAGAAGAAGGGCACATTTGAAGGAATCTTTGAGTTTTAATGAAATGGGACAGCCTAGTCGCACCACTTTGATGCTTTTGGCCTTCAGATGCTGCCTGGGACACAACTATGATCAGGCCTACAGATACTTCCTGTTCAGTCATCATATTGTCATGTTTTTATTTCAAATATGGCACATTGCTTTAGTTTTTTTAAAACTTTACTGGCTCTTACTGACATTTAGGGCTAATTTCTGTTCCTGACGTTTAAAGTGACAGATTTGAATCCAAATCTTGTCGAGTCGGTAAAATGAGATTTTGTTGTCCTCCTCTACACTGAGGGTGGGGATAGTCTTCTCCACAAACTGAACTTTGTTTTTTGTTTAATTTTTGCTTCCAGCTTAACCTTTTAGCATAATTTGCTGTACAGAACAGAAATACAGCACAGTCATTAAATGTGAAATCCCAATGTTCACAACAAGTGCTGGTGCAAATAACTGAACTCCTAGTGCTTAAACAAATCTCCACTGGGTGATAATACTGTACATTAATATCATATTGAAGGCTCAAGTGAAAGTTGTGGTGCTGAAGCAGTTTGAGACACAGAGATACAGTCGATCACACCTTCAGAGGAGATGTTTGATCTGATGAGTCTGAATGTGACTTGTTTCTGACGACCTGTCACACAGTCGGCTTCTAACCTCCTCTGCTGCTGACACCATCAAGATCTGAGAGCATCACACACCTACACACACTCACATCCACACACATAGCATATCCAGTGAATATATAAATTTGCAAACATGTTTGCATACTGTATGTACAGCAGCACAGAAAAACATGTAGATGTGTCTACAAACATTTGCAACACAGGATGTTCTTCAAATAAATGCACTTCATTCATTTTAAACACACACACGCACACACTGTCATCTACTGTTGTCTTTAACTCACTGAAACAAAAAACCATATGTGGCTAGCAACAAAAGCTTTGTTACTGTGAGAATGCAGATTCCAATTTGATTTCCATTTAAAGACTCTCTTGAAGCTCTTTTAAATCTAATTCCAGAAACAAGAAATCACAACCTGTGTTACCAATCAATAATCAATTACTTTATAAACAAGCTTTGGCATAATGGATACTTTGTGCTGATATGCTGTGTTAGTCAAGCAACATATGATACATTCCCCAAAGTTAGCTCTGTTCCATATGCCACTGAAATATAAGAATGCCATCCCAGGTGGCTTGTCCTCCAGCAAAGAAGCTCTCTCTGGAAGTCATTAAGCATCACATAAGATTTTGTCATGGTGGCCTGTTGCTAACTAATCCCCCACAATGCTCTTTGTTTGCCAACACGGAACTGCCCATAGTTTGGTTGTTCAGCATCAAACAATAAGAGGCTCTGCCAAGTGGTGCAGTACTGTACTACATTTCAGACAGTGCCCTGAGCTTCACAGCAAGGTTTGTGACCACCTATGTAACATTAAGAAACATTCTCGAAGCATATACACTGGATTAGATTTAACAACTTTAATATACTTGGAGTGTGTTGGGGTTAGGGGAGCGTGGTAGATGCTAAATATTAATTCGGATCGGGGTCCAAAATAACTCAGTTGATTTCACCACTGTTACTGTTAAAAACAGAATCTCTGAAGTGGAGTCAGAGCTTACTACAGAGCTTACTAGTTGCTGCTCATCTCAGGTGCACACACAAGTTTCTCACTCAACTGCTGGCAATCGAACAAGTCTGATCCATCAAGGCCCCACCCTGCAACCCTCAGGGTCCAAAGGACCTGCTGCCAATGTCCCAGTGCCAGACACCAAAGGACACCTCCAGAGGTCCCATGTCAGAACGGTGTTGGCAGCAAGAATGTGGCCTCCACATTATGGAATGGGAGGTTTTACTATTCTCCTGATTGATGTATAGAAAATGAATTGAAGTGAAGTTAATATCTCAACACACCACACCATACAAAGTGGGTCTTCAGCCAGAGGAATCAGGATTCAGACTTATCTGAGCCAAACAAATGGGATGTTCTATTTGTTTATGAAAACCGGCCAGCTCAGCCAGAGAAGCACTGTGTGAGCAATGCAGCTGTCTGTAACAGGTGCACAGTTACAGCCATACTTTTGGATGAATGTGATGCATTTACTGCTTCCCTAACAGGTAATTTTACCACAAACAGATCAACATATAAGTGTTTCAAACCAGCAGCACCCCAGTGTAGAATTAGAGGCATATCTCCCAAACAGGAGGCAGGCTGCTGGTTGCCATGACTACAAACAGTTTTTTAGCAAAGAGAGAAAGGGCAGAGTGGTTTAAGCTCTCATCAGAGCCAGGTCAAAATCATTTTGGAAAATTGTTTATCTTGTGCCTCTGACAGCGTTCCATCCCCATGTAGTTTTTGAACACGCAGTCTACTCAGTCTGCTGGTCTCTCAGCAGTGATGGAATCATGTTGCAAATCATTTTCTCCCTATCGTAATATCAGGCAGGATAAACGAAGGACTCGAAGCAATGGCCTGTAAAACAAATCACACCTGTTATTATTCACTTCTCTCAAGTTACATCTCAGTAACTTTTCAAACACTATTTATATGAACTAATAACACATCAGATATTGTTTTCCCCTTGTCCATATTGAATGCAACATCCAAACACCCACAGTGCAGCCTGGAAAAAAAGTGTGTGAAAGCCAAAGCTCGTAAAAAAGAAAAAACTGGAGTCATGAGTTAGTAAGCCTGGAGTCAAACAGTGAAAGCAGATTTAAGGTGGTTAGAGCTACTCAAACTTTTGATTTTGCTATCCACAGGAAACATCTGCTGATGTAGAGCATGACTGACTTTTAAGAATTGTCGATTTCCCTATAGCTGGAGGGTTACACAGTGTGCCTAACTGTGGACTTCTGAATATTTGAAATGGCTGTCTGTAAATGGAGATAATCTAATCTTCTGTGGCTATTTTCCATAGAATTAAGAATGCAGCTATGATTGCTCCAAAAATGAAATGCTCAGTTGGGTAAGAATATGAATTCTGCAGTAACAACTAAAGACTTTAAAGAATCACTGGAGCTGGTTAACATCTCTGCTCATGAGTCTACTGTGTAAACATTTTGGTGCACTGTTACATGATATAGACCCAAAATAAAGGCAAAGAGTGCCTCGTTACTTCACAACGCGACTGGGAAATGTGTGGAATCATGAAACCAAAGATGAACTGTTTGGGTAAAACACATAGATAGATAGATAGATAGATAGAACTTTATTGATCCTTTCAGGCAGTGCCCTCCAAGAAATTTAGAATGGCACTACATATGGTCTTTAACGAGCACTTTTGGTTAAGGGGGGAAACATCTCCAACAGTTCAACAAAAGAGCATTTAAGCTTATTTGCAAAATACTTTTAAAAAATGCTGCCAATCAGAGATGAGACCTAAGGGGATCCAGTCTGTCCTCTAAATGTCCCTCCAGTTGGACGCTTTCTGGTCCTGTACTGTTGTTGTTCTATTATCTGTTGGAAACAGCCAGATTACTGTGCAGGCCTTAAGGGAGACATGACCTTTTCCTGCAACACACAAACACACACGAACGTGTGCGCGCACACGCGCACACACACACACACACACACACACACACAGGCCTTATTCATCGCAGAAGGATTGGACAGTTGAGAGGGATAGGCAGGGATTGGGGGAGCAGCTCTCTTTTCCTTCCCCCTCTCACCCTGTATTTGAGAATGGTATATGGAAAGTAGTTTCAAGCTGTTAAGAAAATGTTACAATGTAAAATTAAAGCTGCAAGCAGCGTCGGACGGGCCCTCGCTCCCCCCCCGCAACGCCGCTGTGGAGACGATGGGAATGTCTAAAGCACACACTCGTGTTCGTCTCATCCTGCTCTGCACATGTACCAAATTTCATGTCTGTACGACAAACCAGTGATTTTATATGAAATGTTAAAATTTTGTAGGGGGCACTGTGGAGCTGTTTAAGTGCGCCACAGTGTTGAGGGATAGCCTGTCATCAAGCATATCAAGTTTCATTCATATTCGGCCATGTGCAGTCAAGTTATGAGCATTTCACACTTCATGGCCACACGCTCAAAATGGCTGCCCTGTCACGCCCACACCGTGTGACAGAGGCAGAAGATTTTAATAACTTTTCATCCTGAAGGGGTCTAGATGCCACACAGCCAATTTGGTGGAGATGGGATAAAAATCCTGGGAGGAGTTCGTTAAATTCCAATGTCTCAGCACCACATTGTCTAGGGGGCGCTGTGAAGCCAATTGAAATTTCAAGTGTACAGATCTGTTTGTCTGGATACACTATACATGTGTACCAAATTTCATGTTTGTAGGTCAAAGCAGTAGTTTTTTATGAGTATTTGAATATTTGTAGGGGGCGCTGTGGAGCCGTTTGAACACGCCATTTCCTGAATTGTATATCAAACATTAGTTTTTGAGATTTGTGAGGATTTGTGTGGATTTGGTGATATTAGGTGGATCCCTTCACCTCCAAAACTCATTTCATTCCATGTGGCAAAATTGGTGAAAATGGCTGCCATGCCACGCCCACACCGTGTGACATAGCCACGAGATTTTAATAACTTTTGATCCTGAAGGGGTCCAGATGACACACAGTGAATTTGGTGAAGACCGGAAAAAAATCCTAGGAGGAGTTCGTTAAATTCCAATGCCTGCGCACCACGTTTTCTAGGGGGCGCCGTGGAGCTTTTTCAAAATTTCAAAAGCAGGAATGTTTTTGTCTGGGGCTACTGTACCTGTGTACCAAATTTTATAGCTGTACGTGAAACTAGCCGTATTAACTCCACTAAAGTCCAATTTTCAAGGTGGCGCTATTGAGTCATTTTGCCATTCATATGTGTAATTCCCCCAAAATATCAAATTTTTCACCAGTCCTGATGTGTGTGCAAAATTTGAGGAGTTTTTGAGCATGTTTAGGGGGTCAAATTGGGGTTCAATTTGGCGTAAGAAAAATAAAGAAAGAATTAAAGCTGCAAGCAGCGTCGGACGGGCCCTTGCTCCCCCCCGCAACACCGCTGTGGAGATGATGGGAATGTCTAAAGCACACACTCGTGTTCGTCTCATCCTGCTCTGCACATGTACCAAATTTCATGTCTGTACAACAAACCAGTGATTTTATATGAAATTTTAAAATTTTGTAGGGGCCCTATGGAGCTGTTTGAGTGCGCCACAGTGTTGAGGGATAGCCTGTCATCAAGCATATCAAGTTTCATTCATATTCGGCCATGTGCAGTCAAGTTATGAGCATTTCACACTTCATGGCCACAAGCTCAAAATGGCCACCCTGTCACGCCCACACCGTGTGACGGAGGCAGAAGATTTTAATAACTTTTCATCCTGAAGGGGTCTAGATGCCACACAGCCAATTTGGTGGAGATGGGATGAAAATCCTGGGAGGAGTTCGTTAAATTCCAATGTCTCAGCACCACATTGTCTAGGGCAATTGAAGCCAATTGAAATTTCAAGTGTACAGATCTGTTTGTCTGGATACACTATACATGTGTACCAAATTTCATGTTTGTAGGTCAAAGCAGTAGTTTTTTATGAGTATTTGAATATTTGTAGGGGGCGCTGTGGAGCCGTTTGAACACGCCATTTCCTGAATTGTATATCAAACATTAGTTTTTGAGATTTGTGAGGATTTGTGTGGATTTGGTGATATTAGGTGGATCCCTTCACCTCCAAAACTCATTTCATTCCATGTGGCAAAATTGGTGAAAATGGCTGCCATGCCACGCCCACACCGTGTGAAATAGCCAGGAGATTTTAATAACTTTTGATCCTGAAGGGGTCCAGATGACACACAGTGAATTTGGTGAAGACCGGAAAAAAATCCTAGGAGGAGTTCGTTAAATTCCAATGCCTGCGCACCACGTTTTCTAGGGGGCGCCGTGGAGCTTTTTCAAAATTTCAAAAGCAGGAATGTTTTTGTCTGAGGCTACTGTACCTGTGTACCAAATTTTATAGCTGTACGTGAAACTAGCCATATTAACTCCACTAAAGTCCAATTTTCAAGGTGGCGCTATTGAGTCATTTTGCCATTCATATGTGTAATTCCCCCAAAATATCAAATTTTTCACCAGTCCTGATGTGTGTGCAAAATTTGAGGAGTTTTTGAGCATGTTTAGGGGGTCAAATTGGGGTTCAATTTGGCGTAAGAAAAATAAATTAAAGCTGCAAGCAGCATCGGACGGGCCCTCACTCCTCATCATACTCCTCTCCACACAACCTTGTCTAGGGGGCGCCGTAGAGCCGATTAGAATTTCGACTGTGCAAATCTGTTGGTCTTGGGATAGTACATGTATGTACCAAATTTCATGTTTGTAGGATAAAGCAATGATTTTATATGAGTATTTGAATATTTGTAGGGGGCGCTGTGGAGCCGTTTGACCACGCCCATTTCTGAATTGTATATTAAATATTAGGTCTTGAGATTAATGAGGTTTTGTGTGGATTTGGTGATTGTACATGGATCCCTTCACCTCCAAAACCCATTTAGTTCCACATGGCGATTTTGTTCAAAATGGCCGCCATGCCACGCCCACACCGTGTGACGTAGCCACTAGATTTTAATAACTTTTCATCCTGAATGGGTCTAGATGCCACACAGCGGATTTGGTGAAGATCGGATAAAAATCCTGGGAGGAGTTTGTTAAATTCCAATGCCTGCGCACAACATGTTCCATTGTACAATGTTAAGCTTTTTTGTTCAAAATGGCCGCCATGCCACGCCCACACCGTGTGACGCAGCCACAAGATTTTAATAACTTTTCATCCTGGAGGGGTCTTGATGCCACACAGCGAATTTGGTGAAGATCGGATAAAAATCCAGGGAGGAGTTCGTTAAATTCCAACGCCTGCACACTACGTGCTCTAGGGGGCGCCGTTGAGCCTTTTTTGAAATTTTAAAAGCAGGAATGTTTTTGTGTCGGGCTACTGTACCTGTGTACCAAATTTCATGAGTTTACGTGAAACTAGCCGTATTAACTCCACTAAAGCCCAATTTTCTAGGTGGCGCTATTGAGTCATTTTGCCATTCATATGTGTAATTCCCCCAAAATATCAAATTTTTCACCAGTCCTGATGTGTGTGGCAAATTTGGGGAGTTTTTGAGCATGTTTAGGGGGTCAAATTGAGGTTCAAAGTGGCGTAAGAAAAAGAAACCGCCAAACCGCCAAAGAAACACTACAGGAACAATAGGGTCCTACGCACTGTAGTGCTCGGGCCCTAATTAAAGCTGCAAGCAGCGTCGAACGGGCCCTCGCTCCCCCCCCGCAGCGCTGCTCTGGAGACAATCCAAATGTCTAAATTACACAATTGTGTTCGTGTCATCCTGTTCTGCACATTGACCAAATTTTATGTCTGTAGGACAAACCAGTTACTTTATATGAAATTTTGAAATTTGTAGGGGGCGCTGTGGAATTTTTGGCCATGCCCAAGTGTTGAGGGATAGCCTGTCATCAAGCATATCAAGTTTCATTCAAATCTGATCATGTACAGCCAAATTATGAGCATTTCACACTTTATGGTCAGAGGCTAAAAATGGCCGCCATGCCACGCCCACACCATGTGACGCAGCCACAAGATTTTAATAACTTTTGATCCTGAAGGGGTCCAGATGCCACACAGCCAGTTTCATCAAGATGGGATAAAAATCCTGGGAGGAGTTTGTTAAATTCCAATGTCTCCACACGACCTTGTCTAGGGGGCGCCGTAGAGCCGATTGGAATTTCGACTGTGCAAATCTGTTGGTCTTGGGATACTATATGTATGTACCAATTTGCATGTTTGTCGGATAAAGCAGTGATTTTATATTACTAATTAAATATTTGTTGGGGGCGCTGTGGAGCCGTTTGAACACGTCCACTCCTGAATTGTATATTACACATTAGGTCTTGAGGTTAATGAGGATTTGTGTGGATTTGGTGATTTTACGTGGATCCCTTCACCTCCAAAACTCATTTCGTTCCACATGGCGAATTTGCTGAAAATGGCCGCCATGCCACGCTCACACCGTGTGACGCAGCCATGAGATTTTAATAACTTTTCATCCTGAAGGGGTCCAGATGCCACACAGTGAATTTGGTGGGGATGGGATGAAAATCCTGGGAGGAGTTCGTTAAATTCCATTGTCTCAGCACCACATTGTCTAGGGGGCGCTGTGGAGCTGATTGGAATTTCAACTGTACAGATCTGTTTGTCTGGATAGACTATACATGTGTACCAAATTTCATGTTTGTAGGTCAAAGCAGTGGTTTTTTATGAGTATTTGAATATTTGTAGGGGGCGCTGTGGAGCCGTTTCACCATGTCCATTCATGAATTGTATATTAAACCTTAGCGTTTGAGACTGATGAGGATTTGTGTGGATTTGGTGATATTAGGTGGATCCTTTCACCTCCAAAACTCATTTCATTCCATGTGGCAAAATTGGTGAAAATGGCTGCCATGCCACGCCCACACTGTGTGACGCAGCCACAAGATTTTAATAACTTTTCATCCTGGATGGGTCCAGATGCCACACAGCGAATTTGGTGAAGACCGGATAAAAATCCTGGGAGGAGTTCGTTAAATTCCAATCCCTGTGCACCACATTTTCTAGGGGGCGCCGTGGAGCTTTTTGAAATTTCAAAAGCAGGAATGTTTTTGTCTCGGGCTACTGTACCTGTGTACCAAATTTCATAGCTGTATGTGAAACTAGCCGTATTAACTCCACTAAAGCCCAATTTTGAAGGTGGCGCTATAGAGTCATTTTGCCATTCATATGTGAAATTCCCCCAAAATATCAAATTTTTCGCCAGTCCTGATGTGTGTGCAAAATTTGAGGAGTTTTTGAGCATGTTTAGGGGGTCAAATTGGGGTTTAATTTGGCGTAAGAAAAATAAACTAGAGGAACAATAGGGTCCTACGCACTGTAGTGCTTCGGGCCCTAATTAAAGCTGCAAGCAGCGTCGGACGGGCCCTCGCTCCTCACCGCACTCCTCTCCACACGACCTTGTCTAGGGGGCGCCGTAGAGCCAATTAGAATTTCGACTGTGCAAATCTGTTGGTCTTGGGATACTATATGTATGTACCAAATTTTTTGTTTGTAGGATAAAGCAGTGATTTTATATGACTATTTGAATATTTCTAGGGGGCGCTGTGGAGCCGTTTGACCACGTCCATTCCTGAATTGTATATTAAATATTAGGTCTTGAGATTAATGAGGATTTGTGTGGATTTGGTGATTTTACATGGATCCCTTCACCTCCAAAACCCATTTCGTTCCACATGGCGATTTTGTTCAAAATGGCCGCCATGCCACGCCCACACCATGTGACGTATCCACGAGAATTTAATAACTTTTAATCCTGGAGGGGTCTAGATGCCACACAGTGAATTTGGTGAAGATCGGAAAAAAATCCTGGGAGGAGTTCGTTAAATTCCAATGCCTGCGCACAACGTGTTCCATTGTACAATGTTAAGCTTTTTTGTTCAAAATGGCCGCCATGCCACGCCCACACCGTGTGATGCAGCCACAAGATTTTAATAACTTTTCATCCTGGAGGGTTTTAGATGCCACACAGCGAATTTGGTGAAGATCGAACAAAAATCCTGGGAGGAGTTCGTTAAATTCCAATGCCTGCGCACCACGTGTTGAAGTGGGCGAGGTTACGCTTTTTTGTTCAAAATGGCCGCCATGCCACGCCCACACCGTGTGACGTATCCACGAGATTTTAATAACTTTTCATCCTGGAGGGTGTAGATGCCACACAGCGAATTTGGTGAAAATTGGATAAAAATCCTGGGAGGAGTTTGTTAAATTCCAATGCCTGTGCACCACGTGTTCTAGTTGGCGCTGTTTAGCTTTTTTGTTCAAAATGGCCACCATGCCACGCCCACATCGTGTGTCGCAGCCACAAGATTTTAATAACTTTTCATCCTGGATGGGTCTAGATGCCACACAGCGAATTTGGTGAAAATCGGACAAAAATCCTAGGAGGAGTTCGTTAAATTCCATTGCCTGCACACTACGTGCTCTAGGGGGCGCTGTTGAGCCTTTTTGAAATTTTAAAAGCAGGAATGTTTTTGTCTCGGGCTACTGTACCTGTGTACCAAATTTCATGAGTTTACGTGAAACTAGCCGTATTAACTCCACTAAAGGCCAATTTTCTAGGTGGCGCTATTGAGTCATTTTGCCATTCATATGTGTAATTCCCCCAAAATATCAAATTTTTCACCAGTCCTGATGTGTGTGCCAAATTTGGTGAGTTTTTGAGCATGTTTAGGGGGTCAAATTGAGGTTCAAAGTGGCGTAAGAAAAAGAAACCGCCAAACCGCCAAACCGCCAAACAAACCGCCAAACAAACCGCCAAACCGCCAAACCGCCAAACACTAGAGGAACAATAGGGTCCTACGCACTGTAGTGCTTCGGGCCCTAATTAAAGCTGCAAGCAGCGTCGGACGGGCCCTCGCTCCTCACCGCACTCCTCTCCACACGACCTTGTCTAGGGGGCGCCGTAGAGCCGATTAGAATTTCGACTGTGCAAATCTGTTGGTCTTGGGATACTATATGTATGTACCAAATTTTATGTTTGTAGGATAAAGCAGTGATTTTATATGACTATTTGAATATTTCTAGGGGGCGCTGTGGAGCCGTTTGACCACGTCCATTCCTGAATTGTATATTAAATATTAGGTCTTGAGATTAATGAGGATTTGTGTGGATTTGGTGATTTTACATGGATCCCTTCACCTCCAAAACCCATTTCGTTCCACATGGCGATTTTGTTCAAAATGGCTGCCATGCCACGCCCACACCATGTGACGTATCCACGAGAATTTAATAACTTTTCATCCTGGAGGGTTCCAGATGCCACACAGTGAATTTGGTGAAGATCGGACAAAAATCCTGGGAGGAGTTTGTTAAATTCCAATGCCTGCGCACCACGTGTTGAAGTGGGCGAGGTTAAGCTTTTTTGTTCAAAATGGCCGCCATGCCACGCCCACACCGTGTGACACAGCCACTAGATTTCAATAACTTTTCATCCTGGAGGGGTGTAGATGCCACAGAGCGAATTTGGTGAAGATCGAACAAAAATCCTGGGAGGAGTTCGTTAAATTACAATGCCTGCGCACAGCATTTTCTAGGGGGTGCCATTGAGATTTTTTGTTCAAAATGGCCGCCATGCCACGCCCACACCATGTGACGTATCCACGAGATTTTAATAACTTGTCATCCTTGAGGGGTGCAGATGCCACACAGCGAATTTGGTGAAGATCGGACAAAAATCCTGGGAGGAGTTCGTTAAATTCCAATGCCTGCGCACAATGTGTTCCATTGTACAATGTTAAGCTTTTTTGTTCAAAATGGCCGCGATGCCACGCCCACACCGTGTGACGCAGCCACAAGAATTTAATAACTTTTCATCCTGGAGGGGTCTAGATGCCACAGAGCGAATTTGGTGAAGATCAGCCAAAAATCCTGGGAGGAGTTCGTTAAATTTCAATGCCTGCGCACCACGTGTTGAAGTGGGCGAGGTTAAGCTTTTTTGTTCAAAATGGCCGCCATGCCACGCCCACACTGTGTGACGTATCCACGAGATTTTAATAACTTTTCATCCTGGAGGGGTCTGGATGCCACACAGCGAATTTGGTGAAAATTGGATAAAAATCCTGGGAGGAGTTTGTTAAATTCCAATGCCTGCGCACCACGTGTTCTAGTTGGCGCTGTTTAGCTTTTTTGTTCAAAATGGCCGCCATGCCACGCCCACACGTGTGACGCAGCCACGAAATTTTAATAACTTTTCATCCTGGATGGGTCTAGATGCCACACAGCGAATTTGGTGAAGATCGGACAAAAATCCTGGGAGGAGTTCGATAAATTCCAATGCCTGCACACTACGTGCTCTAGGGGGCGCTGTTGAGCCTTCTTTGAAATTTTAAAAGCAGGAATGTTTTTGTCTCGGGCTACTGTACCTGTGTGCCAAATTTCATGAGTTTACGTGAAACTAGCCGTATTAACTCCACTAAAGCCCAATTTTCTAGGTGGCGCTATTGAGTCATTTTGCCATTCATATGTGTAATTCCCCCAAAATATCAAATTTTTCACCAGTCTTGATGTGTGTGCCAAATTTGGTGAGTTTTTGAGCATGTTTAGGGGGTCAAATTGAGGTTCAAAGTGGCGTAAGAAAAATAAAGAAACCGCCAAACAAACCGCCAAACAAACCGCCAAACCGCCAAAGAAACACTAGAGGAACAATAGGGTCCTACGCACTGTAGTGCTTCGGGCCCTAATAATAATCTCTAGCATTACAATAGGGTCTTCGCACCATTCGGTGCTCGGACCCTAATAATCTCTAGCATTACAATAGGGTCTTCGCACCATTCGGTGCTCGGACCCTAATAAAAGCTAATATATTAATAAAAGCTAATATATTATACTGTTCACTGTTTCTATCATTCTTTACTGTGTTCATACACTTCACACTGTGCAGAAGTGTGGGGTAACAATTCTACAATTCTACAGTTTTATTTAGCAGATGCTTCTATCCAAAGCGACGTACATCTGGGAGGAAAAACAAGACAAGCAAAGATCTATCAGGAGAAAACAACCTGGACTGGAAGTGTCATAAAATAAGTTCAAGTGTGATGAGACCTTGGTGCCTACAGACAGTGTAGGAGATAATAGGAATATATTATTAAAGCTGCAAGCAGCGTCAGACGGGCCCTCGCTCCTCACCGCACTCCTCTCCACACGACCTTGTCTAGGGGGCGCCGTAGAGCCGATTAGAATTTCGACTGTGCAAATCTGTTGGTCTTGGGATACTATATGTATGTACCAAATTTTATGTTTGTAGGATAAAGCAGTGATTTGATATGACTATTTGAATATTTCTAGGGGGCGCTGTGGAGCCGTTTGACCACGTCCATTCCTGAGTTGTATATTAAATATTAGGTCTTGAGATTAATGAGGATTTCTGTGGATTTGGTGATTTTACATGGATCCCTTCACCTCCAAAACCCATTTCGTTCCACATGGCGATTTTGTTCAAAATGGCCGCCATGCCACGCCCACACCATGTGACGTATCCACGAGAATTTAATAACTTTTCATCCTGGAGGGGTCTAGATGCCACACAGTGAATTTGGTGAAGATCGGACAAAAATCCTGGGAGGAGTTCGTTAAATTCCAATGCCTGCGCACAACGTGTTCCATTGTACAATGTTAAGCTTTTTTGTTCAAAATGGCCGCCATGCCACGCCCACACCGTGTGACACAGCCACAAGATTTTAATAACTTTTCATCCTAGAGGGGTGTAGATGCCACACAGGGAATTTGGTGAAGATCGGCCAAAAATCCTGGGAGGAGTTTGTTAAATTCCAATGCCTGCGCACCACGTGTTGAAGTGGGCGAGGTTAAGCTTTTTTGTTCAAAATGGCCGCCATGCCACGCCCACACCGTGTGACACAGCCACAAAATTTTAATAACTTTTTATCCTGGAGGGGTCTAGATGCCACACAGCGAATTTGGTATAGATCGAACAAAAATCCTGGGAGGAGTTCGTTAAATTCCAATGCCTGCGCACAGCATTTTCTAGGGGGTGCCATTGAGATTTTTTGTTCAAAATGGCCGCCATGCCACGCCCACACCATGTGACGTATCCACGAGATTTTAATAACTTGTCATCCTTGAGGGGTCTTGATGCCACACAGCGAATTTGGTGAAAATTGGATAAAAATCCTGGGAGGACTTTTTTAAATTCCAATGCCTGCGCACCACGTGTTCTAGTTGGCGCTGTTTGGCTTTTTTGTTCAAAATGGCCGCCATGCCACGCCAACACCGTGTGACGCAGCCACAAGATTTTAATAACTTTTCATCCTGGATGGATCTCGATGTCACACAGCGAATTTGGTGAAGATCGGATAAAAATCCTGGGAGGAGTTCGATAAATTCCAATGCCTGCACACCACGTGCTCTAGGGGGCGCTGTTGAGCCTTTTTTGAAATTTTAAAAGCAGGAATGTTTTTGTCTCGGGCTACTGTACCTGTGTACCAAATTTCATGAGTTTACGTGAAACTAGCCGTATTAACTCCACTAAAGCCCAATTTTCTAGGTGGCGCTATTGAGTCATTTTGCCATTCATATATGTAATTCCCCCAAAATATCAAATTTTTCACCAGTCCTGATGTGTGTGCCAAATTTGGTGAGTTTTTGAGCATGTTTAGGGGGTCAAATTGAGGTTCAAAGTGGCGTAAGAAAAAGAAACCGCCAAACCGCTAAACCGCCAAACCGCCAAACCGCCAAACACTAGAGGAACAATAGGGTCCTACGCACTGTAGTGCTTCGGGCCCTAATTAAAGCTGCAAGCAGCGTCAGACGGGCCCTCGCTCCTCACCGCACTCCTCTCCACACGACTTTGTCTAGGGGGCGCCGTAGAGCCGATTAGAATTTCGACTGTGCAAATCTGTTGGTCTTGGGATACTATATGTATGAACCAAATTTTATGTTTGTAGGATAAAGCAGTGATTTGATATGACAATTTGAATATTTCTAGGGGGCGCTGTGGAGCCGTTTGACCACGTCCATTCCTGAGTTGTATATTAAATATTAGGTCTTGAGATTAATGAGGATTTCTGTGGATTTGGTGATTTTACATGGATCCCTTCACCTCCAAAACCCATTTCGTTCGACATGGCGATTTTGTTCAAAATGGCCGCCATGCCACGCCCACAGCATGTGACGTATCCACGAGAATTTAATAACTTTTCATCCTGGAGGGGTCTAGATGCCACACAGTGAATTTGGTGAAGATCGGACAAAAATCCTGGGAGGAGTTCGTTAAATTCCAATGCCTGCGCACAACGTGTTCCATTGTACAATGTTAAGCTTTTTTGTTCAAAATGGCCGCCATGCCACGCCCACACCGTGTGACACAGCCACAAGATTTTAATAACTTTTCATCCTAGAGGGTTCTAGATGCCACACAGCCAATTTGGTGAAGATACGACAAAAATCCTGGGAGGAGTTCAATAAATTCCAATGCCTGCGCACAGCGTTTTCTAGGGGGCGCCGTTGAGCTTTTTTGTTCAAAATGGCCGCCATGCCACACCCACACCGTGTGATGAATCCACAAGATTTTAATAACTTTTCATCCTGGAGGGGTCTAGATGCCACACAGCGAATTTGGTGAAGATCGAACAAAAATCCTGGGAGGAGTTTGTTAAATTCCAATGCCTGCGCACAGCATTTTCTAGGGGATGCCATTGAGATTTTTTGTTCAAAATGGCCGCCATGCCACGCCCACACCATGTGACGTATCCACGAGATTTTAATAACTTTTCATCCTTGAGGGGTCTTGATGCCACAGAGCGAATTTGGTGAAGATCGGCCAAAAATCCTGGGAGGAGTTCGTTAAATTCCAATGCCTGCGCACAATGTGTTCCATTGTACAATGTTAAGCTTTTTTGTTCAAAATGGCCGCGATGCCACGCCCACACCGTGTGACGCAGCCACAAGAATTTAATAACTTTTCATCCTGGAGGGGTGTAGATGCCACAGAGCGAATTTGGTGAAGATCGGCCAAAAATCCTGGGAGGAGTTCGTTAAATTCCAATGCCTGCGCACCATGTGTTGAAGTGGGCGAGGTTAAGCTTTTTTGTTCAAAATGGCCGCCATGCCACGCCCACACCGTGTGACGTATCCACGAGATTTTAATAACTTTTCATCCTGGAGGGGTGTAGATGCCACACAGCGAATTTGGTGAAAATTGGATAAAAATCCTGGGAGGAGTTTTTTTAAATTCCAATGCCTGCGCACCACGTGTTCTAGTTGGCGCTGTTTAGCTTTTTTGTTCAAAATGGCCGCCATGCCACGCCCACACCGTGTGACGCAGCCACAAGATTTTAATAACTTTTCATCCTGGATGGGTCTAGATGTCACACAGCGAATTTGGTGAAGATCGGATAAAAATCCTGGGAGGAGTTCGATAAATTCCAATGCCTGCACAATACGTGCTCTAGGGGGCGCTGTTGAGCCTTTTTTGAAATTTTAAAAGCAGGAATGTTTTTGTCTCGGGCTACTGTACCTGTGTACCAAATTTCATGAGTTTACGTGAAACTAGCCGTATTAACTCCACTAAAGCCCAATTTTCTAGGTGGCGCTATTGAGTCATTTTGCCATTCATATGTGTAATTCCCCCAAAATATCAAATTTTTCACCAGTTCTGATGTGTGTGCCAAATTTGGTGAGTTTTTGAGCATGTTTAGGGGGTCAAATTGAGGTTCAAAGTGGTGTAAGAAAAAGAAACCGCCAAACCGCTAAACCGCCAAACCGCCAAACCGCCAAACACTAGAGGAACAATAGGGTCCTACGCACTGTAGTGCTTCGGGCCCTAATTAAAGCTGCAAGCAGCGTCGGACGGGCCCTCGCTCCTCACCGCACTCCTCTCCACACGACCTTGTCTAGGGGGCGCCGTAGAGCCAATTAGAATTTCGACTGTGCAAATCTGTTGGTCTTGGGATACTATATGTATGTACCAAATTTTTTGTTTGTAGGATAAAGCAGTGATTTTATATGACTATTTGAATATTTCTAGGGGGCGCTGTGGAGCCGTTTGACCACGTCCATTCCTGAATTGTATATTAAATATTAGGTCTTGAGATTAATGAGGATTTGTGTGGATTTGGTGATTTTACATGGATCCCTTCACCTCCAAAACCCATTTCGTTCCACATGGCGATTTTGTTCAAAATGGCCGCCATGCCACGCCCACACCATGTGACGTATCCACGAGAATTTAATAACTTTTAATCCTGGAGGGGTCTAGATGCCACACAGTGAATTTGGTGAAGATCGGAAAAAAATCCTGGGAGGAGTTCGTTAAATTCCAATGCCTGCGCACAACGTGTTCCATTGTACAATGTTAAGCTTTTTTGTTCAAAATGGCCGCCATGCCACGCCCACACCGTGTGATGCAGCCACAAGATTTTAATAACTTTTCATCCTGGAGGGGTTTAGATGCCACACAGCGAATTTGGTGAAGATCGAACAAAAATCCTGGGAGGAGTTCGTTAAATTCCAATGCCTGCGCACCACGTGTTGAAGTGGGCGAGGTTACGCTTTTTTGTTCAAAATGGCCGCCATGCCACGCCCACACCGTGTGACGTATCCACGAGATTTTAATAACTTTTCATCCTGGAGGGGTGTAGATGCCACACAGCGAATTTGGTGAAAATTGGATAAAAATCCTGGGAGGAGTTTGTTAAATTCCAATGCCTGTGCACCACGTGTTCTAGTTGGCGCTGTTTAGCTTTTTTGTTCAAAATGGCCGCCATGCCACGCCCACATCGTGTGTCGCAGCCACAAGATTTTAATAACTTTTCATCCTGGATGGGTCCAGATGCCACAGAGCGAATTTGGTGAAAATCGGATAAAAATCCTAGGAGGAGTTCGTTAAATTCCATTGCCTGCACACTACGTGCTCTAGGGGGCGCTGTTGAGCCTTTTTTGAAATTTTAAAAGCAGGAATGTTTTTGTCTCGGGCTACTGTACCTGTGTACCAAATTTCATGAGTTTACGTGAAACTAGCCGTATTAACTCCACTAAAGGCCAATTTTCTAGGTGGCGCTATTGAGTCATTTTGCCATTCATATGTGTAATTCCCCCAAAATATCAAATTTTTCACCAGTCCTGATGTGTGTGCCAAATTTGGTGAGTTTTTGAGCATGTTTAGGGGGTCAAATTGAGGTTCAAAGTGGCGTAAGAAAAAGAAACCGCCAAACCGCCAAACCGCCAAACCGCCAAACCGCCAAACAAACCGCCAAACAAACCGCCAAACCGCCAAACACTAGAGGAACAATAGGGTCCTACGCACTGTAGTGCTTCGGGCCCTAATTAAAGCTGCAAGCAGCGTCGGACGGGCCCTCGCTCCTCACCGCACTCCTCTCCACACGACCTTGTCTAGGGGGCGCCGTAAAGCCGATTAGAATTTCGACTGTGCAAATCTGTTGGTCTTGGGATACTATATGTATGTACCAAATTTTATGTTTGTAGGATAAAGCAGTGATTTTATATGACTATTTGAATATTTCTAGGGGGCGCTGTGGAGCTGTTTGACCACGTCCATTCCTGAATTGTATATTAAATATTAGGTCTTTAGATTAATGAGGATTTGTGTGGATTTGGTGATTTTACATGGATCCCTCCACCTCCAAAACCCATTTCGTTCCACATGGCGATTTCGTTCAAAATGGCCGCCATGCCACGCCCACACCATGTGACGTATCCACGAGAATTTAATAACTTTTCATCCTGGAGGGGTCTAGATGCCACACAGTGAATTTGGTGAAGATCGGACAAAAATCCTGGGAGGAGTTCGTTAAATTCCAATGCCTGCGCACAACGTGTTCCATTGTACAATGTTAAGCTTTTTTGTTCAAAATGACCGCCATGCCACGCCCACACCGTGTGATGCAGCCACAAGATTTTAATAACTTTTCATCCTGGAGGGGTGTAGATGCCACACAGGGAATTTGGTGAAGATCGGCCAAAAATCCTGGGAGGAGTTTGTTAAATTCCAATGCCTGCGCACCACGTGTTGAAGTGGGCGAGGTTAAGCTTTTTTGTTCAAAATGGCCGCCATGCCACGCCCACACCGTGTGATGCAGCCACAAGATTTTAATAACTTTTCATCCTGGAGGGGTTTAGATGCCACACAGCGAATTTGGTGAAGATCGAACAAAAATCCTGGGAGGAGTTCGTTAAATTCCAATGCCTGCGCACAGCATTTTCTAGGGGGTGCCATTGAGATTTTTTGTTCAAAATGGCCGCCATGCCACGCCCACACCATGTGATGTATCCACGAGATTTTAATAACTTGTCATCCTTGAGGGGTGCAGATGCCAAACAGCGAGTTTGGTGAAGATCGGGTGAAAATCCTGGGAGGAGTTCGTTAAATTCCAATGCCTGCGCACAATGTGTTCCATTGTACAATGTTAAGCTTTATGTTCAAAAAGGCCGCGATGCCACGCCCACACCGTGTGACGCAGCCACAAGAATTTAATAACTTTTCATCCTTGAGGGGTGTAAATGCCACAGAGCGAATTTGGTGAAGATCGGCCAAAAATCTTGGGAGGAGTTCGTTAAATTCCAATGCCTGCGCACCACGTGTTCTAGTTGGCGCTGTTTAGCTTTTTTGTTCAAAATGGCCGCCATGCCACGCCCACACCGTGTGACGCAGCCATAAGATTTTAATAACTTTTCATCCTGGATGGGTCTAGATGCCACACAGCGAATTTGGTGAAGATCGGATAAAAATCCTGGGAGGAGTTCGATAAATTCCAATGCCTGCACACTACGTGCTCTAGGGGGCGCTGTTGAGCCTTTTTTGAAATTTTAAAAGCAGGAATGTTTTTGTCTCGGGCTACTGTACCTGTGTACCAAATTTCATGAGTTTACGTGAAACTAGCCGTATTAACTCCACTAAAGCCCAATTTTCTAGGTGGCGCTATTGAGTCATTTTGCCATTCATATGTGTAATTCCCCCAAAATATCAAATTTTTCACCAGTCTTGATGTGTGTGCCAAATTTGGTGAGTTTTTGAGCATGTTTAGGGGGTCAAATTGAGGTTCAAAGTGGCGTAAGAAAAAGAAACCGCCAAACCGCCAAACAAACCGCCAAACCGCCAAACACTAGAGGAACAATAGGGTCCTACGCACAGTAGTGCTTCGGGCCCTAATTAAAGCTGCAAGCAGCGTCGGACGGGCCCTCGCTCCTCACCGCACTCCTCTCCACACGACCTTGTCTAGGGGGCGCCGTAGAGCCGATTAGAATTTCGACTGTGCAAATCTGTTGGTCTTGGGATACTATATGTATGTACCAAATTTTATGTTTGTAGGATAAAGCAGTGATTTGATATGACTATTTGAATATTTCTAGGGGGCGCTGTGGAGCCGTTTGACCACGTCCATTCCTGAGTTGTATATTAAATATTAGGTCTTGAGATTAATGAGGATTTCTGTGGATTTGGTGATTTTACATGGATCCCTTCACCTCCAAAACCCATTTCGTTCCACATGGCGATTTTGTTCAAAATGGCCGCCATGCCACGCCCACACCATGTGACGTATCCACGAGAATTTAATAACTTTTAATCCTGGAGGGGTCTAGATGCCACACAGTGAATTTGGTGAAGATCGGAAAAAAATCCTGGGAGGAGTTCGTTAAATTCCAATGTCTCCACACGACTTTTTCTAGGGGGCGCTATAGAGCCGATTTGAATTTCGACTGTGCAAATTTGTTGGACTCGGGATTCTATATGTATGTACGAAATTTCATGTTTGTAGGATACAGCAGTGATTTTTTATGAGTATTTCAATATTTGCAGGGGGCGCTGTGGAGCCGTTTGACCATGTCCATTCATGAATTGTATATTAAACCTTAGCGTTTGAGATTGATGAGGATTTGTGTGGATTTGGTGATATTAGGTGGATCCTTTCATCTCCAAAACTCATTTCATTCCATGTGGCAAAATTGGTGAAAATGGACGCCATGCCACGCCCACACCGTGTGACGCAGCCACAAGATTTTAATAACTTTTCATCCTGGATGGGTTTAGATGCCACACAGCGAATTTGGTGAAGACCGGATAAAAATCCTAGGAGGAGTTCGTTAAATTCCAATGCCTGCGCACCACGTTTTCTAGGGGGCGCCGTGGAGCTTTTTCAAAATTTCAAAAGCAGGAATGTTTTTGTCTCGGGCTACTGTACCTGTGTACCAAATTTCATAGCTGTACGTGAAACTAGCCGTATTAACTCCACTAAAGACCAACTTTTAAGGTGGCGCTATTGAGTCATTTTGCCATTCATATGTGCAATTCCCCCAAAATATCAAATTTTTCGCCAGTCCTAATGTGTGTGCAAAATTTGGTGAGTTTTTGAGCATGTTTAGGGGGTCAAATTGAGGTTCAATTTGGCGTAAGAAAAATAAAGAAAGAAACAGAGCAGGAACAATAGGGCCTTTGCCCTGCAAGGCAAAGGCAGCGTTCAGTGTTTCACACTGATCGCTGCCCTTTGCCTTTTCGGGCTCGGGCCCTAATTAAAGCTGCAAGCAGCGTCGGACGGGCCCTCGCTCCTCACCGAAATGCTCTCCACACGACCTTGTCTAGGGGGCGCCGTAGAGCCGATTGGAATTTTGACCGTGCAAATCTGTTGGTCTTGGGATACTATATGTATGTACCAAATTTCATGTTTGTAGGATAAAGCAGTGATTTTATATGAGTATTTGAATATTTGTAGGGGGCGCTGTGGAGCCGTTTGAACACGTCCACTCCTGAATTGTATATTGAACGGTAGGTTTTGAGATTACTGAGCATTTTTGTGGATTTGATGATTTTACATGGATCCCTTCACCTCCAAAACTCATTTCATTCCACATGGCGAATTTGCTCAAAATGGCCGCCATGCCACGCCCACATCGTGTGACACAGCCACGAGATTTTAATAACTTTTCATCATGGATGAGTCTAGATGCCACACAGCGAATTTGGTGAAGATTGGACAAAAATCCTGGGAGGAGTTCGTTAAATTCCAATGCCTGCGCACAGTGTTTTATAGGGGGCACCACTGAGATTTTTTGTTCAAAATGGCCGCCATGCCACGCCCACACCATGTGACGTATCCACAAGATTTTAATAACTTTTCATCCTGGAGGGGTCTAGATGCCACACAGCGAATTTGGTGAAGATCGGCCAAAAATCCTGGGAGGAGTTCGTTAAATTCCAATGCCTGCGCACCACATGCTGTAGGGGGCGCGGCTGAGCTTTTTTGTTCAAAATGGCCGCCATGCCACGCCCACACCGTGTGACGCAGCCACAAGATTTTAATAACTTGTCATCCGGGAGGGGTGTAGATGCCACACAGCGAATTTGGTGAAGATCGGCCAAAAATCCTGGGAGGAGTTCGTTAAATTCCAATGCCTGCGCACCACATGCTGTAGGGGGCGCGGCTGAGCTTTTTTGTTCAAAATGGCCGCCATGCCACGCCCACACCGTGTGACGCAGCCACAAGATTTTAATAACTTTTCATCCTGGAGGGGTTTAGATGCCACACAGCGAATTTGGTGAAAATCGGATAAAAATCCTGGGAGGAGTTTGTTAAATTCCAATGCCTGCGCACCACGTGTTCTAGTTGGCGCTGTTTAGCTTTTTTGTTCAAAATGGCCGCCATGCCACGCCCACACCGTGTGACGCAGCCACAAGATTTTAATAACTTTTCATCCTGGAGGGGTCTAGATGCCACACAGCGAATTTGGTGAAGATCGGATAAAAATCCTGGGAGGAGTTCGATAAATTCCAATGCCTGCACACTACGTGCTTTAGGGGGCGCTGTTGAGCTATTTTTGAAATTTCAACAGCAGGAATATTTTTGTCTTGGGCTACTGTACATGTGTACCAAATTTCATGAGTTTACATGAAACTAGCCGTATTAACTCCACTAAAGCCCAGCTTTCTAGGTGGCGCTATTGAGTCATTTTGCAATTCATATGTGTAATTCCCCCAAAATATCAAATTTTTCACCAGTCCTGATGTGTGTGCCAAATTTGGGGAGTTTTTGAGCATGTTTAGGGGGTCAAATTGAGGTTCAAAGTGGCGAATGAAAAATAAAGAAACCGCCAAACAAACAAACCGCCAAACCGCCAAAGAAACACTAGAAGAACAATAGGGTCCTACGCACTGTAGTGCTTCGGGCCCTAATAAAGAAAGAAAGAAAGAAAGAAAGAAAGAAAGATACTGAGCAGGAACAATAGGGCCTTTGCCCTGCAAGGCAAAGGCAGCGTTCAGTGTTTCACACTGATCGCTGCCCTTTGCCTTTTTCGGGCTCGGCCCCTAAAGAAAGAAAGAAAGAAAGAAAGAAAGAAAGAAACTGAGCAGGAACAATAGGGCCTTTGCCCTGCAAGGCAAAGGCAGCGTTCAGTGTTTCACACTGATCGCTGCCCTTTGCCTTTTTCGGGCTCGGGCCCTAATAAACCGCCAAAGAAACACTAGAGGAACAATAGGATCCTACGCACTGTAGTGCTTCGGGCCCTAATTAAAGCTGCAAGCAGTGTCGAACGGGCCCTCGCTCCTGATCATGCTCCTCTCCACACAACCTTGTGTAGGGGGCGCCGTAGGGCCGATTAGAATTTTGACTGTGCAAATCTGTTGGTCTTGGCATACTATATGTGTGTGCCAAATTTCATGTTTGTAGGATAAAGCAATGATTTTATATGAGTATTTGAATATTTGTAGGGGGCGCTGTGGAGCCGTTTGAGCACGGCCATTTCTGAATTGTATGTTAAATATTAGGTCTTGAGATTAATGAGGTTTTGTGTGGATTTGGTGATTTTACATGTATCACTTCACCTCCAAAACCCATTTCGTTCCACATGGCGATTTTGTTCAAAATGGCCGCCATGCCACGCCCACACCGTGTGACGCAGCCACAAGATTTTAATAACTTTTCATCCTGGATGGGTCTGGATGCCACACAGCGAATTTGGTGAAGATGGGATAAAAATCCTGGGAGGAGTTCGTTAATTTCCAATACCTGCGCACGTGTTCCACTGTACAATGTTAAGCTTTTTGTTCAAAATGGCCGCCATGCCACGCCCACACCGTGTGACGCAGCCACAAGATTTTAATAACTGTTCATCCTGGAGGGGTCCAGATTCCACACAGTGAATTTGGTGAAAATCGGACAAAAATCCTAGTAGGAGTTCGTTAAATTCCAATGCTTGCACACTATGTGCTCTAGGGGGCGCCGTTGAGCCTTTTTTGAAATTTTAAAAGCAGGAATGTTTTTGTCTTGGGCTACTGTACATGTGTACAAAATTATACGATTTTACGTGAAACTAGCCGTATTAACTCCACTAAAGCCCAATTTTCAAGGTGGCGCTATTGAGTCATTTTTCCATTCACATGTGTAATTCCCCCAAAATATGAAATGTTTCACGAGTCCTGATGTGTGTGCCAAATTTGGGGAGTTTTTGAGCATGTTTAGGGGGTCAAATTGAGGTTCAAGGTGGCGTAAGAAAAACAAACTGCCATCCCCCCAAAGAAACCGCGAAACCACCAAACACTAGAGGAACAATAGGATCCTACGCACTGTAGTGCTTCGGGCCCTAATTAAAGCTGCAAGCAGCGTCGGACGGGCCCTCGCTCCTCACTGCACTCCTCTCCACCCGACCTCGTCTAGGGGGCGCCGTAGAGCCGATTGGAAATTCGACTGTGCAAATCTGTTGGTCTTGGGATACTATATGTATGTACCATATTTCATGTTTGTAGAATAAAACAGTGATTTTATATGAGTATTTGAATATTTGTAGGGGGCGCTGTGGAGCCGTTTGACCACGCCCATTTCTGAATTGTATATTAAATATTAGGTCTTGAGATTAATGAGGTTTTGTGTGGATTTGGTGATTTTACATGGATCCCTTCACCTCCAAAACCCATTTCGTTCCACATGGTGATTTTTTTCAAAATGGCCGCCATGCCACGCCCACACCGTGTGACGTAGCCACGAGATTTTAATAACTTTTCATCCTGGATGGGTCTAGATGACACACAGCAAATTTGGTGAAGATGGGACAAAAATCCTGGGAGGAGTTCGTTAAATTCCAATGCCTGCGCACAATGTGTTCCATTGTACAATGTTAAGCTTTTTTGTTCAAAATGGCCGCCATGCCACGCCCACACCGTGTAACGCAGCCACAAGATTTTAATAAGTTTTCATCCTGGATGGGTCTAGATGCCACACAGCAAATTTGGTGAAGATGGGACAAAAATCCATAGAGGAGTTCATTAAATTCCAATGCCTGCGCACCACGTGTTCCAGGGGTCGCCATGGAGCTTTTTTGTTCAAAATGGCTGCGATGCCATGCCCACACCGTGTGACGCAGCCACAAGATTTTAATAACTTTTCATCCTGGAGGGGTCCAGATGCCACACAGCCAATTTGGTGAAAATCGGATAAAAATCCTGGGAGGAGTTCGTTCAACTCCAATGACTGCGCACAGCGTTCTCGAGGGGGCGCTGTTGAGCTTTTTTGTTCAAAATAGCCGCCATGCCACACCCACACCGTGTGATGCAGCCACAAGATTTTAATAATTTTTCATCCTGGAGGGGTGTAGATGCCACACAGCCAATTTAGTGAAGATACGACAAAAATGCTGGGAGGAGTTCGTTAAACTCCAATGCTTGCGCAAATCGCTTTTTGGGGGGCGCCGTTGAGCTTTTTTGTTCAAAATAGCCGCCATGCCACGCCCACACCGTGTGACGCAGCCACAAGATTTTAATAATTTCATCCTGGAGGGGTCCAGATGCCACACAGCGAATTTGGTGAAGATCGGACAAAAATCCTGGAAGGAGTTCGTTAAATTCCAATGCCTGCACACCACATGCTGTAGGGGGCGCTGTTGAGCTTTTTTTTAAATTTCAACAGCACAAATTTTTTTGTCTTAGGCTACTGTACATGTGTACCAAATTTCATGAGTTTACGTGAAACTAGCCGTATTAACTCCACTAAAGCCCAATTTTCAAGGTGGCGCTCTTGAGTCATTTTGCCATTCATATGTGTAATTCCCCCAAAATATTAAATTTTTCACCCGTCCTGATGTGTGTGCCAAATTTGGTGAGTTTTTGAGCATGTTTAGGGGGTCAAATTGGGGTTCAAAGTGTCGTAAGAAAAAGAAACCGCCATCCCCCCATTCCCCCAAAGAAACACTAGATGAACAATAGGGTCCTACGCACTGTAGTGCTTCGGGCCCTAATTAAAGCTGCAAGCAGCGTCGGACGGGCCCTCGCTCCCCCCCCACGGCGGCTTTGGATACGATCGGAATGTCTATAGCACGCAATAGTATTTGTCTCATCCTGCTCTGCACATGTAATAAATTTCATGTCTGTAGGACAAACCAGTGATTTTACAGGAATTTTTGAAATTTGTAGGGGGCGCTGTGGAGCTGTTTGAAATTTGGTGTGTGCAAATCTGTTGGTCTTGGGATACTGTACGTGTGTACCAAATTTCATGTTTGTAGGATAAAGCAGTGATTTTATATTAATATTTGAATATTTGTAGGGGGCGCTCTGGAGCCGTTTGACCACGCCCATTCCTGAATTGTATATCAATTGTTGTTTCTTGAGATTAATGAGGATTTGTGTGGATCTGGTGATGTTACGTGGATGCCTTCACCTCCAAAACCTGTTTCATTCCATATGGCGATTTTGTTCAAAATGGCCGCCATGCCACGCCCACACCGTGTGAAGTAGCCACGAGATTTTAATAACTTTTCATCCTGGAGGGGTCTAGATGCCACACAGCGAATTTGGTGAAGATCGGACAAAAATCCTGGGAGGAGTTCGTTAAATTCCAATGCCTGCGCACCACGTGTTGAAGTGGGCGAGGTTAAGCTTTTTTGTTCAAAATGGCCGCCATGCCACGCCCACACCGTGTGACGCAACCACAAGATTTTAATAACTTTTCATCCTGGGGGGGTCTAGATGCCAGACACCGAATTTAGTGAAAATCGGACAAAAATCCTAGTAGGAGTTCGTTAAATTCCAATGCCTGCATACTACGTGCTCTAGGGGGCGCCGTTGAGCTTTTTGAAATAATAAAAGCAGGAATGTTTTTGTCTTGGGCTACTATACCTGTGTACCAAATTTCATGAGTTTACGTGATACTAGCCGTATAAACTCCACTAAAGCCCAATTTTCAAGGTGGCGCTATTGAGTCATTTTGCCATTCATATGTGTAATTCCCCCAAAATATCAAATTTTTCACCAGTCCTGATGTGTGTGCCAAATTTGGTGAGTTTTTGAGCATGTTTAGGGGGTCAAATTTAGGTTCAAATTGGCGTAAGAAAAAGAAACCGCCAACCCCCATCCCCCCAAACCGCCAAACTGCCAAAGAAACACTACAGGAACAATAGGGTCCTACGCACTGTAGTGCTTCGGGCCCTAATAAAGAAACCGCCAAACCAACCGCCAAACCGCCAAACCGCCAAACCTCCAAAGAAATACTAGAAGAATAATAGGGTCCTACGCACTGTAGTGCTCGGGCCCTAATTAAAGCTGCAAGCAGTGTTGAACGGGCCCTTGCACACCCATGCATGTCGGGACGTGGTGCACGTCAGGATGTGGCAGAAGTTTCAAGGTGCTCAGACTTAGCTGACCAATTTCAAGGATTGCATCACAAACTTTCTCGCATGTCACGGCCACCATGTACATCAGTGATGTCAAACTCATTTTCATCCCGGGCCACATCAGCATCATGGTTGTCCTCAAAGGGCCTGTTGTAATTGTAAGACTTCATAAATGTAAGTTCCCCTTAACATATTGTTAAATAATTGTCTCTGCATTCAGTGTACAAATATTGTGAATTTGTTTATATGAAAGTAAAATATATGTTGGCATGTTGCTGTGTTGTTCTAATATATTATATATTTTAATTTGGGCTCCAGACTAACTTTTCCACTAGTAGCAGTGGTACTACCAACTTTCTTGTTGCACCAGCCAATGATTTGGTCGCCCCACCACACCTCTTTGTTTAGGTTCAGCATTGCTACAGCTATTAATCCACTACGCCTGCTGATGAATAGCTGTTTTTGTATAACCGACTTATGGTGTGTTGATTTTCAGTGACACAAGACTTGATATTTGTAAAATATTTCATTCAGAAAATATATTCATGTTTTCACCAGTCATCTTCTGATATCAGTCTGTAGCAGCATTAATGTTGCATTTCTGGATGCTGTGTGGCCTCACTTGATGCTGTGCATCTGGTGGCCAATCACAGAAGAGTTGGTGCACTAGTTAAGTTTTTGTGTGTGCGTGCGTCACCCGCTCCTGGCTGTCTTGTGGTAGGTGTCTTCTCTCTCGTGCTGCTTTATGTTGTATGCTATCCTTGGCTAACCCTCCTGTGGTCGCAGGAAACATAATGAGCTGCCTGGGTTCTCGCCCTCCCTCCTCAAGTGTGTGTGTGTGCGTGCCGTGACTGACAGGTACGTGCCAATTTAAATATAGTAACCGCTGTCTGCTAGCACTTTTAGCGTAGCAATGCTAACGTTGTTTTCAGCAGGTCTGGTTCCTCGTGCATGATACTGACGTCGGCAAAGTGGGACCACTGCTGCTTTGTCTCTGTCCAGCTGTTTGGTCTCCAGTTGCTTCGTCTCCGTGTGGTCGCTTTGTCTTTGTGACGCTCTGCTTCCTGTCACTTTGTCTCCACTGTGCTTCATTGCTGATTCAGTGTGGACCTGTTTTTGTGTGCAGAGTTTTAATCATTGTTTACACATTGGTGCAGTTAATGTATCAATGAACGTTATTTTAACTGTATGAGTGAGGAATGGGATTGTTTTGATTTAGATTATTTTGTTAATTGATTTATTGTTTATTTGGCCTTTGTTTGGGGCTGTTAGTGTTTTGTATGAGTTGTAGAGTTTAACTTAAACCCTTCCTTTTTAGTCCATTTTGTTTCATTGATATATTGTGTTGTATTTCTTGCTCTTTTCTTCCCAGTAATTTGTTTTTTCCTTTTTTTCAGTTGCTGACAGCCGATGGTGGTGGTGCTGATGTCCGGGTGGTGGCTTCCCCCTCCTTCTGTGTGTCGTGATCCTGGGAAATTGATTCACCTCCTGAGTGTATGTAACGTGTGTTTGGGGTGTATTTTTACGTATTATTTTGGGGTGTTCCCATCCCCTTCACTGGCCCCATTCACCTGGTGGCCAGCAACTGGTTAGATTTTCTTTTGTTTTCTTTTCCTTTTGCCCCAAGTATGAATGGTGTTCAATTTGTCTTTAACTTGTTTATTTTAGATAATTATAATAAATTGTTAATTGGGAACCACGTCTTCAGCCTCATGAGTGACGAACCTGTGTGCCTTTGGTGATAAAGGAAAAATAATTCCCTGGGTGAAATTCCCAGGGTGGCGTTGTCGGACATTGGACTTAATTTTGAACTTGTATCACGTGTATGGTGTACATACACACGCGTAGGAAGGATCTTCTCGCGCCCCGCCACAAGTCATAAACTGGTCACAGGCTAAACACTTGCTGAACATCTGCTCATTGGTAAATCCTACATTTTACTGATGTTCCATAAACACCTCACATACTTAGGGTGGCCCTGAAGTGCAAACCACATCAACAAATGGCTAAAAATTGAAAAAAAGAACTACCAACACAAGTACACATTCAAAAACACTACAACATTAACTACTGGTAAACCCTGAAGTGCAAAACACTACAAAATTAACCAAAACACAACTACATGAACCAAACTGGAAGAGGTGGGTACCAGTGGGCAACATGAGACGTTGCTGATTGGACGGCACCGTTGGGCTTTGAAGCGGAAGTTATTCTGCCTGTATGAGAAAACTTTCAAAGGTAATACAAGTTTTGGGGGAATACTACTGTTATGACACAAAATGCACTTTTAAGGTTATTTGAAGTGAGAAAGTGATTGTATAGACGTCAAATCTGTGCTCATTTTATCAAGACGAAGTCTGTCTAAAAATGTATTCCAACGATGTCGGAGATGTGAGTGTCTTGGTTAGACATCTACAACCAGGAGGTCAGCGCTCACAGTAGCCCGCCGAGAGCAGCCTTGTCTGGGCTACACTGTCTCCTGATCTCCTGAGACCCCAACTTTTTTGGGCCATGCATTTTTTATTTAATTTGATTCAATAAACTGATCAGGAGGGCGAGCTCTGTCCTGGACTGTCCGCTGGACTCAAGATGAAGTCTGTCTAAAAATTTACTCGGGCGGGCATGACCACCCGAACCAACTGCAACTCCTAATTACTGAGACGAACTACTACAAAGACGATGCGATCACTATATTGACAAGCATACGTACCCGTCAATGGCAGGGATTACACATGCATACATGAGGAGGGAGGAAGAGAGACCAGGCAACCCGGCAGTTTCCCTGCGACCACATAAACGTAAGCGCAAGCTAGCGGCACATGCCAGGTCGCCTCAGTTGCAGGTGAGCCTGACGGAGACAGAAGTGCAGAGAGGAAGAGACAGGAGAAGGGCCTCAGCTTAAATACCCAGCCCCACTCTCTGATTGACACCAGCTGCACAGCATCAGGTGAAGCAGCACGGCACCAATGAACACAATATGCCTGCTGCTATACTAAGATAACGCCAAACGTCTTGGACTTAAGAAAGAAAAAGATGACAACCTGGAATCACAGAATGTTTGAAATTTGCATTAGAAAATTACAAAATTGTGTACAGTCCACAGTTTTTATTTGGCCACCTGTCCAGCACCATAAGTAGGATCAAATGAATGTTTTTTCCTCTGATCAAATAAAGACAAAGACAACATAGTAAAGACAAGAAACACCGAATCAAAGTTCTGCCCTTTTTTGAAGCTCTGTCAGATTTGTGGACGGTGATACAGATAGTTAAAGCAGAGGGTGATGGATGAAACAAATGCATCACTGCATATTTACCGTGCCTCTAATGACTATTTGTGTGGTGTTAATTAACATATGTATGTTTCCTCTCTCTCTCTCTAGGGTTAGGGTTAGCGTTAGGGTTAGGGTTAATGTTGCCTTATTTTTGCCACCGTTTTTCTATAGATTTGTGTCTGTACAGACTGTACACTGGCACAGATATGCCTCGGCATACATATTATTGTACTCAGTGTGGGTTTAAGCACATCCTCACAAGATTTTTTTTGCTCACTACTTAAACAAATAGTTAAGTCAAATTTACCCACAACACAAATGTTTACCAGAGAAAATACCAAATAATACCAGTCGCCATTGATTGGGCAGTGAAGGTGCAACAGGTTAAGCCCTGGGCTACTGATCAGAAGGTCAGAAGATTGAACCCGGACTGCGGCCGCCGCTGGGCCCCTGAGCAAGGCCCTTGACTGCTCCCCGGGTGCTGCACTGCGGCAGCCCTCTGCTCCTAATACGAAATGTGTATGGGATGGGTTAAATGCAGAGATGAATTTCTCCAAGAGATAAATAAAGGTTAAATTATTAGGAGGCAGTATATCGCTTCACATATCATTAGGCCATTGTTGAAGAAGAAGAACCACCAAGATGGCATAATTGAAAAAACTCAGTCCAACCTTATACAGTGAATCAGAGAAATTCAGCGACACTGTTGTTAACAAACCTAACCGAGGTGAAGCACAATGATGCTGCATTTATTATGGGTAGACTAGTACTGGCTGGCCTCTTCACTGAATATGCCACACCCAGCAACTTCCAAAAACTGTAGTGTACAGAGAGCTTCAGGGTGGAAATGCTAAATAAAGACAAATAGCCTCTCTGGTGCAACTATTTTTAAATTAGAACCTGCAGATTCATCAACATGTATGTCCTGTGGTCTTCAGATATCACATGGATTTACAGGTGTTACGTACAATTACTCGGAGTGGGATGTACTCAGTTTGGACTTTTTTGTATCTAGAAAGCAATATTTTCAGCTGCATCAAGATGGAAGATATCGACTTTTTAATTGCTGATTTTGTAGGTGCAAAACTATGTTGCCTCAATATTTAATGTTTAAGATATCATTACCTCCACCTCCAACAGGAGGCAAGAGGTTCTGTTTTCGCCAGTGTTTATCTGTTTGTTTGTTTGTCCATTAGCAAGATAATGTGAAAAGTTCTGAACGGATTTTAATGAAATGTTCAGGAAAGGTGGATAATGGGACAAGGAACAGATGATGGAATTTTGGTGCTGATCTGGATCACCGTGTGGATCCAGGAATTTTTTGCAGGATTCTTTAGCATTGGGAGATAGGGCAATGTACCTGCATAAGTGTATGTAACTCCACAAAAAAATGATCAGGCTGCTTGGCAAAAAATACATGATAAGTTCCTGATAATTTCTACAACATATCAAAGTTTGATCCAGATCCAGGCAAAATTCTGGATACTACCATCCAGAACAGGAAAAACTAGAGGGCCTGTGGAATGGTCATCACTGTAAGGTAACAAATGAAGATCCAGACATGCAGCCAACACCAACATGTAGCTGAGACTCTGCTGAATCAGGAGGATGCCAACAGATCTGCTGTAGAATCAACAGCTATGGAGCTGGATCCAGAAGAAACCACCATTACCCAGAAAGAGATTCTGGTGAATAACTATTGAACTAATAATGATATCAATGTGAATCCAAATGCTAAGGGTATGTTTTCTGGGTCACGGAATCTAAAACAATCCTGGGACTATTATTTCTGGGTCTAAATCCCAATATGGGGTGGAGTGAGGTACTTGGCAGATTGCATTGGTTTGCCCCTCTCCTTCCACCTGTGTATTTATGTCTAGCAACACAGTCTGAGCTGTGTAACAGGATCAGTTCCTGATAAGTAAGATGATTAAGAGTAAGACTTCTTAAACTGGTGGTAAAAGGTCTCGTGTCCAAAGCAAAAGGGGAGGAGGTATCCCATGAAGATGCCACCAGCTCCCTCTAGCTGGACCTCGCAGCGAACACATCGGCGGCGAAGACCGTCATAATGACAACAGCAGACAAGGAGGTTTTTGCAGGACTGTAGTAGAAAGGTGAACTTACTGGATCATAATAAACCTTTACAGACAGTACATAATTGGCTGAGAGTCCTTGTGGTGTTGTTATTCAGCTCTATTGAAATATGATTAAATCTACAAAATAAAAAAGGGAGGAATAGTTGAGTTCATAGTAGACCAATCAGGTGCCTAGAATGTGTATATCCATCAATATGGACTTGTATATTAGTGTATGTTTACATATGATCTCCATCGCACAATTTGGTTTCAAACCTTTTTTTTTTTTTTAAAAAAAGGTGATTTTTTTGTTTCTTTCTTCCACAATTCCTAGAGCTCTACATCCTGCAGTCACCCTTCCCACCTGCCATCTTAGTCCCTAACAGGTCTGCTGTTGGTCTGTTGTATCCCTGTGGTTAGCGTCAGGGTGATGGGTGGGCAGCCTCCTGGGTGGGTGGCTTGCTGTTTGGGGCACTTTGGGGCGATTATTGTTCTGTCCTACTTTCTAGCTGTTCTCAGAAACATGTTTGTAAATAACCCTGAGTAAATTTATTAAGTTGCTAAAGATAATGGAAGCACTTTATTTTGGCACTTATCGCCTTATTTACACTCAGTTAAGACTAACTTCCTGTTGATATTTTGGATGCTTTTATTTCGAAAAGACTTCCTGTTTTGAGTGAGCATGAACTAGCTAAATGGCAACAAAAGGACGGTGAAGTAAAAGATCGACACGGAGCAAATAAAAATGTACAGTATTTTATGCTTAGCAGCCCTCTTGATAGAGACACAAGGTATGTTTAGTCTGTAAATGAATGACTATTTGAACATTTTGTGTTACCAGGATCGTACATTTGTTGATTTTTGTTGCCAAGGCTACAGATAACTGATTCTGTGTAAACGTTGTATTAAGACAGATGGTTGTAAGAGTATGGTTTTAGTTTACACGTTGTTTTTTGTGCATTTTCCAGGCTCTTACGGTGAAATTGAGCGTTTGACGCCATTAAACCTAAAAATTCATCAGTTGAAGTGCAGTCCTTCATTCGTGGGGGTATGTTACAATGCTGATTGAGAAAACTTTTCATTTTTAGGGCCCGAAGCACTACAGTGCGTAGGACCCTATTGTTCCTCTAGTGTTTGGCGGTTTGGCGGTTTGGCGGTTTCTTTTTCTTACGCCACTTTGAACCTCAATTTGACCCCCTAAACATGCTCAAAAACTCACCAAATTTTGCACACACATCAAGACTGGTGAAAAATTTGATATTTTGGGGGAATTACACATATGAATGGCAAAATGACTCAATAGCGCCACCTAGAAAATTGGGCTTTAGTGGAGTTTATACGGCTAGTTTCACGTAAACTCATGAAATTTGGTACACAGGTACAGTAGCCCGAGACAAAAACATTCCTGCTTTTAAAATTTCAAAAAAGGCTCAACAGCGCCCCCTAGAGCACGTAGTGTACAGGCATTGGATTTTATCGAACTCCTCCCAGGATTTTTATCCGATCTTCACCAAATTCGCTGTGTGGCATCTAGACCCATCCAGGATGAAAAGTTATTAAAATCTTGTGGCTGCGTCACACGGTGTGGGCGTGGCATGGCGGCCATTTTGAACAAAAAAGCTAAACAGCGCCAACTAGAACACGTGGTGCGCAGGCATTGGAATTTAACAAACTCCTCCCAGGATTTTTATCCAATTTTCACCAAATTCGCTGTGTGGCATCTAGACCCCTCCAGGATGAAAAGTTATGAAAATCTCGTGGATACGTCACACGGTGTGGGCGTGGCATGGCGGCCATTTTGAACAAAAAAGCGTAACCTCGCCCACTTCAACACGTGGTGCGCAGGCATTGGAATTTAACGAACTCCTCCCAGGATTTTTGGCTGATCTTCACCAAATTCGCTCTGTGGCATCTAGACCCCTCCAGGATGAAAAGTTATTAAATTCTTGTGGCTGCGTCACACGGTGTGGGCATGGCATCGCGGCCATTTTGAACAAAAAAGCTTAACATTGTACAATGGAACACATTGTGCGCAGGCATTGGAATTTAACGAACTCCTCCCAGGATTTTTGTCCGATCTTCACCAAATTCGCTGTGTGGCATCCGCACCCCTCAAGGATGATAAGTTATTAAAATCTCTTGGATACGTCACATGGTGTGGGCGTGGCATGGCGGCCATTTTGAACAAAAAATCTCAATGGCACCCCCTAGAAAATGCTGTGCGCAGGCATTGGAATTTAACGAACTCCTCCCAGGATTTTTGTTCGATCTTCACCAAATTCGCTGTGTGGCATCTAGACCCCTCCAGGATGAAAAGTTATTCAAATCTTGTGGCTGCATGACACGGTGTGGGCGTGGCATGGCGGCCATTTTGAACAAAAAAGCTTTACATTGTACAATGGAACACGTTGTGCGCAGGCATTGGAATTTAACGAACTCCTCTCAGGATTTTTGTCCGATCTTCACCAATTTCACTGTGTGGCATCTAGACCCCTCCAGGATGAAAAGTTATTAAATTCTCGTGGATACGTCACATGGTGTGGGCGTGGCATGGCGGCCATTTTGAACAAAATCGCCATGTGGAACGAAATGGGTTTTGGAGGTGAAGGGATCCATGTAAAATCACCAAATCCACACAAATCCTCATTAATCTCAAGACCTAATATTTAATATACAATTCAGGAATGGACGTGGTCAAACGGCTCCACAGCGCCCCCTAGAAATATTCAAATAGTCATATAAAATCACTGCTTTATCCTACAAACATAAAATTTGGTACATACATATAGTATCCCAAGACCAACAGATTTGCACAGTCGAAATTCTAATCGGCTCTACGGCGCCCCCTAGACAAGGTCGTGTGGAGAGGAGTGCGGTGAGGAGCGAGGGCCCGTCTGACGCTGCTTGCAGCTTTAATTTCTCTTCTTTCCTTCTCCTCTCAACCCTTACTATCTCCCTCCCTCACCACCCTCGGTAAATGGTGTCTCTTTCAAGTGGGGTAAAATGGCATTCCATACCAAAGTTTGACAGATACTAGTCGTCACCGTCGCTGTGATCCCAGCCTAGGTTGTTTTTTCTTTTTGAAGTCACTCAGAGATAAACACATTTTTGACTGCGGGAGGAAAAAAAGGAAGAGAAAAAAGACAAGAGGAAATGTAGCGTAGGAGGGAGAAAAGGACAGGAGGTAGGAATGATAGAGGGAATGTAAGTTGAGTTGTTCTGATCTGCTGCCTTCACTGACTGGAGGGTTGAATGCTTCACGTCAGCTGTCCCGCACGCACACAGCTGGACTGTGAAGGAAAGCAAACACTGTTTGTCTTTCGCTTCATTCGTCTGTGTGTGTGTGTGTGTGTGTGTGTTGGTGGATGTACTTTTACTGCATGTAAAACAAGGTGATGTATAATTTAGGTGATAAAGGTGTCCATGGTCCATACTGTAGCGTAGCGTAACTACACTTTACAATGAAATTGCACTCGTTAATGAAGGGGCACCATCTCAGATTACTGAGAAAATTATCATTCTAGATTAAGTCTCAAAGAGACTTTAATGAATTAAGTTGATCAGTCTCTTAGCTGAAAGTCGTAAATTCTGATTTCATTGACCTCCAGTTCCCAAACAAAGAAATACACGGCAGAACTAATGATAATTATACACAAACATTCATTAACTAACACTACAAACAAACAATAAACAACAATGACGTAACAACAGACAGTGAATGAATGAATGAATGCAGATAAGCTAATTAACTGTGTTCTCCACTGGAAGCAGCTGATAGAAAGGTGATGAATTTAGAATCACTTTGGAATTGGAAGCCAATCGTAATTTATGAATTCACCCGTTTAGCAGAAGAAAAATGATACTTGCGTAGCCCTTGATGGAGGGAAAGGAAGGCTGCTGCAGGATGTCCAGCTGTGACGATCCGCTGGATGCGTCGGATCAGGAACGCAGAGATAAGGAGGCACTTTGGTGTAGTCATGTTGTAAAAATGTAATACAAACACTAAGAGTCGAAGCTCATAGTTAAAAGAAAATGTCTGTGCTGTTGCGTTATTACAGTTAACTTAAGAAGTCTAACTTCAAGTTAATCATAGAAAACAAAGCTCATGTACATATTAAGAACCCTTGTTGAAAGTTGAGCTGTGTAATGAAAAACTCTGTAAAGAGTTTTTGTAAAGCCTGTTAAGCAAAAATCCTGATTTAAGAAAAATGCCAAAAGAAACAAACCTTTAAAAACTTAAAAAAAAAAACTTAGCCTGATAAAAGAAAGAAAAAGCCCTTGAATGAAAGAAAAAGAGAAAAGCCCAAGTTGCACTCCAGGGACTTTCTTTTATATAGAAAGTTTTGGAGCCAAATTCAAATCAGCATCCGACCA
The DNA here is from genome assembly GCA_024666655.1 of Dascyllus trimaculatus. Taxonomy (NCBI): domain Eukaryota; kingdom Metazoa; phylum Chordata; class Actinopteri; family Pomacentridae; genus Dascyllus; species Dascyllus trimaculatus. Next base: position 43,873 of record JAMOIN010001154.1, read on the forward strand.
ATCGTGGCTGTGTCCATCCCAGGGGGAGGTCTGAGCTTCACTGTCCAGGAGAGATCAGAGGCCACACACCTTTGGAACTTACTTTAAGATCATTTCTTAAACATGCAAATCCAATTGTTAAATATCTAGGATGATCACAGATCTAAAATCTCACTGAATGTGTGATTAAAACAACACCAAACATGATATGTTTATCTCACATGGTTCCAGAGATAATAATAATTAAAGCTGGAAGCAGCGTCGGATGGGCCCTCGCTCCTCACCGCGCCGTAGAGCCGACTGGAATTTCGACTGTGCAAATCTGTTGGTCTTGGGATACTATATGTATGTACCAAATTGCATGTTTGTAGGATAAAGCAGTGATTTTCTATGACTAATTGAATATTTCTAGGGGGCGCTGTGGAGCCGTTTTACCACGTCCATTCCTGAATTGTATATTAAATATTAGGTCTTGAGATTAATGAGGATTTGTGTGGATTTGGTGATTTTACATGGTACCTTTCACCTCCAAAACCCATTTCGTTCCACATGGCGATTTTGTTCAAAATGGCCGCCATGCCACGCCCACACCGTGTGAAGTAGCCACGAGATTTTAATAACTTTTCATCCTGGAGGGGTCTAGATGCCACACAGCGAATATGGTGAAAATCGGACAAAAGTCCTGGGAGGAGTTCATTAAATTCCAATGCCTGCGCACAACGTGTTCCATTATACAATGTTAAGCTTTGTTGTTCAAAATGGCCGCCATGCCACGCCCACACCGTGTGACGCAGCCACAAGATTTTGATAACTTTTCATCCTGGATGGGTATAGATGCCAGACAGCGAATTTAGTGAAGATCAGCCAAAAATCCTGGGAGGAGTTCATTAAATTCCAATGCCTACACACCACGTTTTCTAGGGGGCGCCGTTAAGTTTTTTTGTTCAAAATGGCCGCCATGCCACACCCACACCGTGTGACACAGCCACAAGATTTTGATAACTTTTTATCCTGGAGGGGTCTAGATGCCACACAACCAATTTGGTGAAGATCAGACAAAAATCCTGGGAGGAGTTCGTTAAATTCCAATGACTACGCACAGCATTTTCTTGGGGGCGCCGTTGAGATTTTTTGTTCAAAATGGCCGCCATGCCATGCCCAAACCGTGTGACGCAGCCACAAGATTTTGATAACTTTTTATCCTGGAGTGGTCAAGATGCCAGACAGCGAATTTGGTGAAGATAGGACAAAAATCCTGGGAGCAGTTCGATAAATTTCAATGCCTGCGCACCACGTGTTATAGGGGGCGCCGTTAAGTTTTTTTGTTTAAAATGGCCGCCATGCCACACCCACACCGTGTGACGCAGCCACAATATTTTGATAACATTTTATCCTGGAGGGGTTTAGATGCCACACAACCAATTTGGTGAAGATCGGACAAAAATCCTGGGAGGAGTTCGATAAATTTCAATGCCTGGGCACAGCGTTTTCTTGGGGGCGCCGTTGAGATTTTTGGTTCAAAATGGCCGCCATGCCACACCCACACCGTGTGACGCAGCACCAATATTTTGATAACTTTTTATCCTGGAGGGGTCTAGATGCCACACAGCCAAATTGGTGAAGATGGGACAAAAATCCTGGGAGGAGTTCGATAAATTCCAATGCCTGCGCACAGCGTTTTCTTGGAGGCGCCGTTGACATTTTTTGTTCAAAATGGCTGCCATGCCACGCTCACACTGTGTGATGCAGCCACAAGATTTTAATAACTTTTCATCCTGGAGGGGTCCAGATGCCACACAGCAAATCTGGTGAAGATGGGACAAAAATCTTGGGAGGAGTTCGATTAATTCCAATGTCTGCGCATAGCGTTTTTTTGGGGACGTTGTTGAGCTTTTTTATTCAAAATGGCCGCAATGCCACGCCCACATCGTGTGACGCAGCCACAAGATTTTAATAACATTTCATCCTGGAGGGGTCTAGATGCCACACAACGAATTTGGTCAAGATACGACAAAAATCCTGGGAGGAGTTCGTTAAATTCCAATGCCTTCGCACAGCGTTGTCTTGGGGGCACCGTTGAGCTTTTTTGTTCAAAATGGACGCCATGCCACGCCCACATCGTGTGACGTATCGACGACATTTTCATAAATTTTCATCCTGGATGGGTCTAGATGCCACACAGCGAATTTGGTGAAGATCGGACAAAAATCCTGGGAGGAGTTCGATAAATTCCAATGCCTGCACAATACGTGCTCTAGGGGGCGCTGTTGAGCCTTTTTTGAAATTTTAAAAGCAGGAAAATTTTTGTCCCGGGCTACTGTACGTGTGTACCAAATTTCATGAGTTTATGTGAAACTAGCCGTATTAACTCCACTAAAGCCCAATTTTCTAGGTGGCGCTATTGAGTCATTTTGCCATTCATCTGTGTAATTCCCCCAAAATATCACATTTTTCACCAGTCCTGATGTGTGTGCCAAATTTGGTGAGTTTTTGAGCATGTTTAGGGGGTCAAATTGGGGTTCAAAGTGGCGTAAGAAAAAGAAACCGCCAAACAAACAAACCGCCAAACCGCCAAACCGCCATCCCCCCCAAAGAAACACTACAGGAACAATAGGGTCCTACGCACTGTAGTGCTTTGGGCCCGAATTAAAGCTGCAAGCAGCGTCGGACGGGCCCTCGCTCCTCACTGCACTGCTGTCCACACGACCTTGTCTAGGGGGCGCCGTAGAGCTGATTGGAATTTTGACCGTGCAAATATATTGGTATTGGGATTTTATATGTATGCACCAACTTTCATGTTCGTAGGATAAAGCAGTGATTTCATATGAGTATTTGAATATTTGTAGGGGGCACTGTGGAGCCATTTGACCGAGTCCACTCCTGAATTGTATATTGAACGTCAGGTTTTGAGATTAATGAGCATGTTTGTGGATTTGGTGATTTTACATGGATCCCTTCACCTCCAAAAGTCATTTCGTTCCACATTGCGAATTTGCTCAAAATGGCCGCCATGCCACGCCCACATCGTGTGACGTAGCCACGCGATTTTAATAACTTAAGAAAAAGAAACCGCCAAACCGCCAAACACTACAGCAACAATCGGGTCCTACGCACTGTAGTGCTTCGGGCCCTAATAAAGAAACCCCCAAAGAAACACTAAAGGAACAATAGGGTCCTACGTACTGTAGTGCTCGGGCCCTAAATAAAGCTGCAAGCAGCGTCGGACGGGCCCTCGCTCCTCACCGCACTCCTCTCCACACGACCTTGTCTAGGGGGCGCCGTAGAGCCGATTGGAATTTCGACTATGCAAATCTGTTGGTCTTGGGATACTATACCCAGATAGCACACATACGTCGGCATTCTCCTCCTAACATCTGTAAATGCGTCTGAGAAGCGTCGGCCCACAGCAGGGACATGGTTTCCCAGAGGGCGGGTTTATGTGCTCTATGTCAAAGTCAGAGATAGGTCGGCTGTGGATCGGCCCATTGCAGGTCATCCAATTGGCGCCAACAGAACAAAGACCCAGCGATGGAGACGGAGAATGCCTCCTCCTCTCAACTGGTCTTCAGGTAAGCCCTCTTTATGCTCCCATGAAAATAGTTATTTAGTGAATATGACATTTAGTGAAGCTGCTATAGTTGCTAAGCCCCGACCGGGTGTGCTGGTATAGGTGAAGAGACCAAACGCAGACTCCTGACAGGCTAGCTAGCTAGTTAGCTTGCTAGCAAGCTTATAAGGTTAAATCACAGACTGGATTAGAAACGCCATCGCTAGATAGCTATAGGTTTTCCAGCACATGAATAGTCCCCGTCTGGATAATAAATTAGTGTTGAATTCGGGAAAGGATCAGGCAACGTTAGTTAGCGTTACCTGTTAGTAGCCGGAGGGCTTCGGTGTTTGTTCAGCTGCGGAGCTAACGTTAACCGGCAGCTAACGAAGGGAAGCGCTGGGTTTGTGTCTTTATTTAACACGCTCCGGCCGCTGAGCATCTGCACCAGCGGTCCGCGGTTCGGGAGGAGGAAAAGGAAAGGAGCCGACAGAAAGGCATGATGACCGGGGACACCGCTAGTGTGCCACTGCTAGCAGGACATATCCATGCTGATGCCGAACGTTCCCGCAACCCCCGCGATCCACAGCAGCCTGTGAATAAGAACGAAATCTGGAACCTGTTTCAGGTCAATATCATGACTTTGAAAACACCAAATGACTTGTTCTAACGAATTTCGTTAGATTAAAATATGTAAAACTGTAAAATGTCACTTCCATGAGGCTGATCAGTCAGAAACAGATCACAGCATTTGATCCTGTCAGATCGTCGTACACAGATCCGCCAGAATAACAACTGGAGCAGCTGTACTGTTTGTGTCTGCGTGTTTATCGGGATCCAGAAAAGACTAGGATTAAACAGTTATGATTTCTAACATACAAAATGAACAAGATGTTATATCCGACTGCACGAGGCCGACCTGAGGAGAAAAACGTCTGTGTGCGTCTGTCAAAGGTTAAAGGGACTCATTTACTGGTGCTTTCATCACTACTGGACTTGTGCCATTTAGTCCCATTGTATTGTAGAGACGGAGACTGATATCTCAAAAACTCTGCAACTTACACCAAAAACATTTACGTGGATAAACATCAGTACAGGCTGTTTTTTGTTATTTTAAATGACGTTGAAAAAATAGTAATTTTGATTATTGTGTTCTTCAAGGCACACCAAACACTTCCAGGCCTGAGCTTCCAACTCAACCTCTTCCAGCTTGCCAGTACACAACTCAACATGGTAAGACATCTATTCATACTAGCATATAGTATTCCTTCTTAGTGTTTTCAACTGCAGAAGGTAAACATCAGAATTTGCCTTTAAGTTGTAACTAGTTTTCAGTGTTTCACTGTCAAGGTGGGTATCCTTGATCCTTGGAAACTGCCTGGACTTGCATCTATGTTGTATCAAGAAAACACATCATTGGTCTTAAAGATTCAGTTCTACAATGATAAAGACATGCTAGTTTGATCTTTTCAAAAATTTTCTTCAATTCATAACAGAGAATTTGCAGGCCAGACCAACATCCAACAGTTGCCATAGTTCAGCTACAGTCTGGCAACCTGGCAACATAGATTCCTCCCAACGTAAGAGAAATGACATAATGATTAAATCAATGAAAAAGTCACTGACAAGCATGTGTGTGAAATGATGTGTTTTGTTTTGTCTTTTTTTTTTTAAAATTTCAAGTCACAACATTGAATTGGAGGCTTCACCAGGAGCAGACTCCCATCAACGGCCAACCGACAGAGAATGTAAGAATCCTTTACAGATAGTTTATACCCTGACCCATTTCCAGAGTTAATAGGTTGATATGGACTGTTTAGCAATTTATCCCAAAACTGTAATTGACAACAGTTTGATGAATAAATGTTTTTTTCTTTCTTTTTTTCATCTCAAGTAACAGCATTGAGTTGGGGGCAACAGTTGGAGGCCAGAGAACCAACAGGCTCCCATCAATGGCCAACTTCCACAGAATGTAAGTATCCTTTACAGATAGTTAATAGAACTTAAGCTCACTAGTCCTTTAAACCCCTTACTTGCCTTGAAGTCATTGTAACCCCAGTGGTGGGTAGAGTAACCAAAAACTGTACTCAACATGACTGGTTGATTTTTTTATTTTTATCTCCTCGAGTCACAGCATCGAGTTGGGGGCAGGAATTTGAGGACAGACCAGCTACAAGCTGCAATCAAGGCCCAACTTACACAGAATGTAAGTGTCCTTTACAGATGCAGATCCAGATCTCGTGCAGCCGCAGCGAAGGTCAAGTTGCAGGCAGCCTGCACAGTTTATTTTATGTCCATAATAATGTTGATTAATATTGAAATGGTGATCTTTATTAATTTAAAATAAGATGAGCTTAAATAAATAAATAAATATGCTGCTTAGATGTACCAGAAAATAAATAAATGAATTCTTGCTGCCTATCAGCAAATAAATCAATAAATAATAATATATAACCTATCTAACATAACCTACACATGAGCAACAAAACAATAGTTAAAAAGTCTCATTGATTAATAACTAACAGTTCATTACAATTTGTCTGAGTAATAATTGATGTTATACCATGGTCTGGGTGAATACTCAGACTGATTCCAAATTGCTGCACTGACTCAAACGTTTTTTGTTGTTTTTTTCTGATGAGAAAATGTTTCTTAAAAAGAGAACAATGACAATATGGTGCAGATGTTGACACAAGTGAATGGTGCCCATCACTAAAATTGTTCATACTGATAAAGAATTTTATCAGTATGAAAACAGTTTATTTATCACAACGGCAAGACAGTAGACAAAACATGAGTGCTTTTATAGTTTCCTTTAACCTATTTGGTGAATTTGATCATTTTGAAGACTGGGATGCAGCAGAAGAGAAAGAGAGAAATAAAAACGATTTAGGAAACTATCTGTGGACTTTGATTCTTTGAAACTAAATTTCACATCGTCCTCTGGACACACAAACGGTAAGAGGTGCACTTCCCTCTGAAGTTATACCTGGTATCAGGTAACATAACGTTAAGCAGCACCTCCCTTCCCTCCACTGACCAGGTCTAATAGAACAGCTGTGACCGACCGAGCAGAACTGGTGCTTCGGTTCATCCCAGCGCCAGTTCTGCTGACCAGAAGTGACCCACTAGGCAGCTCGCATTCCACGCCCGGCTCCAAGCCAGCGAGCCGGGCTTCTTACCCATTTAAAGTTTGAGAATAGGTTGAGATCGTTTCGGCCCCAAGACCTCTAATCATTCGCTTTACCAGATAAAACTGTGAGACTCTGAGCGCCAGCTATCCTCTGAGGTCAGAGCCGGTTACCTTGGCAACGCGTCACAACGAGAGATAGTAAATAGTCCACTCTGATTTTAATGGTAAAAAACAACGCTAACGTATTTATAATTGATTTAATATTTTTCTCTTTCGTAAGTGACCATAGTATAAGCGGGATAATGCCCTTCGTGGTGTCCATTTTCAGAAATGATCACTGTTCTCTGTTGATCATCTGTTCTCGACTCCGCCTCGTCCATTCATTTCTGATAATAGACACCTTGTCGGGCATCATCCCTCATTTAACTGCTCACTGTGATCATATTTAGAGTTGAATTTGGCATTAACATGTCACATAAGTCATTACAAAGATTTTGTGAACTATGAAATTATGAAAAACAGGAAACTAATTAATTAATCAATGGAATGTATCAATAAATAAGACGTTTGATGAATAAAAGCTTTCATACAGCAATATTTATAAATGACCTTTATCGATAATATTCCAGTTAAGTGACTTGGTTGGAAATATTTAGTCAGCCAGTGCTTGGAAGAAGATGCTTAATGAACAACCCGGTCTCCCCTGCAGGTTCCCAGTGAACCAGACCGCTGCCTGTGTTCGTCTCCAGACCTGCCGTATGTTTTCTGTTTATCCCTTTTGTGCTGGAGCTCTTTTGGCAATGCTGCTGGAAATAAATGTATGAGCATAAACTTGAATCGTACCTGTCTCTTTATTTTATCCACACACAATATTACGAAGCTATTTAGTGGTCAAGCATATTGTTTTTTATGATATTACCATATTCCTATCACATTTTAAGTAAATACATGTTAATTTCGACTATGGATATGGAGATAATTATGCTACCTGAATGATCCGACCTAAATAAAGGTCATATAGAAGCTGTACAGAGGCTGAGCTGAGCATCTTTGATTCGTCGTCCAAACATCGTCTGGAGGACATTTTTTACCAAATGCCGACGTCGGTGCGACGTCTTCCCAATGAGCAAACGCTCTCCATAATACGACTTGCCGATGCAACTTTATTCATCGTGCCGACGTCGGCCAGACGTAGCCGTGCTATCTGGGATGGGACGCCATTGAGCTATTTTGTTCAAAATGGCCGCCATGCCACGCCCACACCGTGTGATGCAGCCACGAGATTTTAATAACTTTTCATCCTGGAGGGGTCTAGATGCCACACAGCCAATTTGGTAAAGATACGACAAAAATCCTGGGAGGAGTTCGTTAAATTCCAATGCCTGCACACAACGTGTTCCATTGTACAATGTTAAGCTTTTTTGTTCAAAATGGCCGCGATGCCACGCCCACACCGTGTGACGCAGCCACAAGATTTTAATAACTTTTCATCCTGGAGGGGTCTAGATGCCACACAGTGAATTTGGTGAAAATCGGACAAAAATCCTGGGAGGAGTTCGTTAAATTCCAATGCCTGCGCACCACGTGTTCTAGTTGGCGCTGTTTAGCTTTTTTGTTCAAAATGGCCGCCATGCCACGCCCACACCGTGTGACGCAGCCACAAGATTTTAATAACTTTTCATCCTAGAGGTGTCTAGATGCCATACAGCGAATTTGGTGAAGATTGGCCAAAAATCCTGAGAGGAGTTCGTTAAATTCCAATGCCTGCGCACCACGTGTTCTAGTTGGCGCTGTTTAGCCTTTTTGTTCAAAATGGCCGTCATGCCACGCCCACACCGTGTGACGCAGCCACAAGATTTTAATAACTTTTCATCCTGGAGGGGTCTAGATGCCACACAGCAAATTTGGTGAAGATCGGATAAAAATCCTGGGAGGAGTTTGTTAAATTCCAATGCCTGCGCACCACGTGTTCTAGTTGGCGCTGTTTAGCTTTTTTGTTCAAAATGGCCGCCATGCCACACCCACACCGTGTGACGCAGCCACAACATTTTAATAACTTTTCATCCTGGATGGGTCTAGATGCCACACAGCGAATTTGGTGAAGATCGGCCAAAAATCCTGGGAGGAGTTCGTTAAATTCCAATGCCTGCGCAATACGTTTTTTAGGGGGCGCCATGGAGCTTTATGATTCAAAATGGCCGCCACGCCACGCCCACACCGTATGACGCAGCCACAAGATTTTGATAACCTTTTATCCTGGAGGGGTCTAGATGCCACACAGCGAATTTGGTGAAGATCAGACAAAAATCCTGGGAGGAGTTCGTTAAATTCCAATGCCTGCGCACTATGTGTTCTAGGGGGCGCCATGGAGCTTTTTTGTTCAAAATGGCCGCCATGCCACGCCCACACCATGTGATGCAGCCACAAGATTTTAATAACTTTTCATCCTTGAGGGGTCTAGATGCCACATAGCCAATTTGGTGAAAATCGGATAAAAATCCCGGGAGGAGTTCGTTAAATTCTAATGCCTGCACGTCACATTTTCTAGGGGGCACCATGGAGCTTTTTTGTTCAAAATGGCCGCCATGCCACGCCCACACCATGTGATGCAGCCACAAGATTTTAATAACTTTTCATCCTTGAGGGGTGTAGATGCCACATAGCCAATTTGGTGAAAATCGGATAAAAATCCCGGGAGGAGTTCGTTAAATTCTAATGCCTGCACGCCACGTTTTCTAGGGGGCGCCATGGAGCTTTTTTGTTCAAAATGGCCGCCATGCCACGCCCACACCGTGTGACGTATCCACGAGATTTTAATAACTTTTCATCTTGGATGGGTCTAGATGCCACACAGCAAATTTGGTGAAGATGGGACAAAAATCCTGGGAGGAGTTCGTTAAATTCCAATGCCTGCGCACAGCGTTTTCTAGGGGGCACCATTGAGATTTTTTGTTCAAAATTGCCACCATGCCACGCCCACACTGTGTGACGCAGCCACAAGATTTTAATAACTTTTCATCCTGGAGGGGTCTAGATGCCACACAGCGAATTTGGTGAAGATTGGATAAAAATCCTAGGAGGAGTTCGTTAAATTCCAATGCCTGCGCACCACATGCTATAGGGGGCGCTGTTGAGATTTTTTTGAAATTTCAACAGCAGGAATTAATTTGTCTTGGGCTACTGTACATGTGTACCAAATTTCATGAGTTTACTTGAAACTAGCCGTATTAACTCCACTAAAGCGCAATTTTAAAGGTGGCGCTATTGAGTCATTTTGCCATTCATATGTGTAATTCCCCCAAAATATCAAATTTTTCACCAGTCCTGATGTGTGTGCCAAATTTGGTGAGTTTTTGAGCATGTTTAGGGGGTCAAATTGGGGTTCAAAGTGGCGTAAGAAAAAGAAACCGCCAAACAATCAAACCGCCATCCCCCCAAAGAAACACTACAGGAACAATAGGGTCCTACGCACTGTAGTGCTCGGGCACTAATAAGTTTTCTGTAGCGGGGAGAACACTTTCTCCACAACACTGTAACTAGTGTTAGATGAGAATGAAGTCCAAAGCCATCAATGTGGAACCATTATTCTTTGACATAAGCTTCTTTTTCAGTTGTTATTCACTTTCATTTTCACTCACTGTTTGGTAAAGTTTACTTACCAAATCTATGAGGATAGGTTTAGGAAAATATCCTGGCTTGGATTAAGAAAATGTTGCTTTTACAATATGATTGAAGTTTCTCCTCCATATTCTGGGATACCAGCGTGACAAGTCAAGCTTCATCTAACCTACGGTTGGTTCACTGAAAAGTAGCAACAGGAAAACCATAAATAATTGCCAAAGGTATGTTGATTAAACATATATGTGTAATATGTCATAAACAAATATAATCTTGCAACATACATTACCTCGAAACCCTCATAGTGAATGCAGTATAGTTGTACAGGAATGTCTTTTTCACCTGTACTCAGGTCGTCTTGACTAGAGACCTAACTAAACTGTACTGAAGTGCATTTTAACGGTGATGCATTCACTCACCGTTCCACTGTTTATACTGAAGTACTGGTAACTACCTTAGGGAATGAACAACACAGTCACTGACAATGAAACTTTAACAGAAAAAAATGACTCTATCCCATTACTGATAAATAGGACGTTTCCTTTAGGATGCCATGCACACTGATTTAGCATGGTTAAGCCACTGGTTGGACCCATATTTGCACTGACCCTTTATTCATTTTAGTGGACTCCAGTAATTCAGTGTTGCACTTCCATTCCACCAAGTTAGGCAACTTGTGAGTTCTGCTGGCCCAGAGTTAGGGTGTCAGGATCAGAGGGAGTGCATCAAGCCAGCTATAATTTTAATCAGTTAGCCTACAGTGAACAAAGCTGTAGTAACTGCCTGCTTCTACCATATGCCATGTCATAAATGGGCAGAGGGAAACAGAGCTGAGTCAGGGTTCTTGTAATGTGGCTCATCAGATGTAGGCTGTAAGTATAAGTCATTGGCTGCTCATTCAATTCAATTCAATTTTATTTATATAGCGCATATTTAAACACAATGCTGCTCATGTCATGCAGTTTTGTCCTTTCCTTTCAACTACCTGTGTTCCCGTTTTTAAAATTCACTTCACTATGGGAAACAACAACAACAACCTCTAGGGTAGCACCCTACCATACTAACTATTTCAAGTTTTACAGATGATTTGGATCGTACTATGAGGCAGTCCTGCTAATTAGGGCCCGAAGCACTACAGTGCGTAGGACCCTATTGTTCTTCTAGTGTTTCTTTGGCGGTTTGGCGGTTTCTTTATTAGGGCCCGAGCCCGAAAAAGGCGAAGGGCAGCGATCAGTGTGAAACACTGAACGCTGCCTTTGCCTTGCAGGGCAAAGGCCCTATTGTTCCTGCTCAGTTTCTTTCTTTCTTTCTTTCTTTCTTTATTAGGGCCCGAGCCCGAAAAGGCAAATGGCAGCGATCAGTGTGAAACACTGAACGCTGCCTTTGCCTTGCAGGGCAAAGGCCCTATTGTTCCTCGTGAGTTTCTTTTTCTTTCTTTCTTTCTTTCTTTCTTTATTAGGGCCCGAGCCCGAAAAAGGCAAAGTGCAGCGATCAGTGTGAAACACTGAACGCTGCCTTTGCCTTGCAGGGCAAAGGCCCTATTGTTCCTGCTCAGTTTCTTTCTTTCTTTCTTTCTTTCTTTCTTTTTCTTACGCCAAATTAAACCCCAATTTGACCCCCTAAACATGCTCAAAAACTCCTCAAATTTTGCACACACATCAGGACTGGTGAAAGATTTGATATTTTGGGGGAATTACACATATGAATGGCAAAATGACTCAATAGCACCACCTTGAAAATTGGACTTTAGTGGAGTTAATACGGCTAGTTTCACGTACAGCTATAAAATTTGGTACACAGGTACAGTAGCCCCAGACAAAAACATTCCTGCTTTTGAAATTTTGAAAAAGCTCCACGGTGCCCCCTAGAAAACGTGGTGCGCAGGCATTGGAATTTAACGAACTCCTCCTAGGATTTTTTTCCGGTCTTCACCAAATTCACTGTGTGTCATCTGGTCCCCTTCAGGATCAAAAGTTATTAAAATCTCGTGGCTATGTCACACGGTGTGGGCGTGGCATGGCAGCCATTTTCACCAATTTTGCCACATGGAATGAAATGAGTTTTGGAGGTGAAGGGATCCACCTAATATCAACAAATCCACACAAATCCTCACAAATCTCAAAAACTAATGTTTGATATACAATTCAGGAAATGGCGTGTTCAAACGGCTCCACAGCGCCCCCTACAAATATTCAAATACTCATAAAAAACTACTGCTTTGACCTACAAACATGAAATTTGGTACACATGTATAGTGTATCCAGACAAACAGATCTGTACACTTGAAATTTCAATTGGCTTCACAGCGCCCCCTAGACAATGTGGTGCAGAGACATTGGAATTTAACGAACTCCTCCCAGGATTTTTATCCCATCTCCACCAAATTGGCTGTGTGGCATCGAGACCCCTTCAGGATGAAAATTTATTAAAATCTTCTGCCTCTGTCACACGGTGTGGGCGTGACAGGGCGGCCATTTTGAGCGTGTGGCCATGAAGTGTGAAATGCTCATAACTTGACTGCACATGGCCGAATATGAATGAAACTTGATATGCTTGATGACAGGCTATCCCTCAACACTGTGGCACACTTAAACAGCTCCACAGCGCCCCCTACAAAATTTTAAAATTTCATATAAAATCACTGGTTTGTCGTACAGACATGAAATTTGGTACATGTGCAGAGCACGATGAGACGAACACGAGTGCGTGCTTTAGACATTCCCATCGTCTCCACAGCGGCGTTGCGGGGGGGGAGCGAGGGCCCGTCCGACGCTGCTTGCAGCTTTAATTAGGGCCCGAAGCACTACAGTGCGTAGGACCCTATTGTTCCTGTAGTGTTTGGCGGTTGGGATGGCGGTTTATTAGGGCCCGAGCCCGAAAAAGGCAAAAGGCAGCGATCAGTGTGAAACACTGAACGCTGCCTTTGCCTTGCAGGGCAAAGGCCCTATTGTTCCTCGTGAGTTTCTTACTTTCTTTCTTTATTAGGGCCCGAGCCTGAAAAGGCAAAGGGCAGCGATCAGTGTGAAACACTGAACGCTGCCTTTGCCTTGCAGGGCAAAGGCCCTATTGTTCCTGCTCAGTTTCTTTCTTTCTTTCTTTCTTTATTTTTCTTACGCCAAATTAAACCCCAATTTGACCCCCTAAACATGCTCAAAAACTCCTCAAATTTTGCACACACATCAGGACTGGTGAAAAATTTGATATTTTGGGGGAATTACACATATGAATGGCAAAATGACTCAATAGCGCCACCTTCAAAATTGGGCTTTAGTGGAGTTAATACGGCTAGTTTGACGTACAGCTATGAAATTTGGTTCACAAGTACAGTAGCCCAAGACAAAAACATTCCTGCTTTTGAAATTTCAAAAAGCTCCACGGCGCCCCCTAGAAAATGTGGTGCACAGGGATTGGAATTTAACGAACTCCTCCTAGGATTTTTATCCGGTCTTCACCAAATTCGCTGTGTGGCATCTGGACCCATCCAGGATGAAAAGTTATTAAAATCTTGTGGCTGCGTCACACGGTGTGGGCGTGGCATGGCAGCCATTTTCACCAATTTTGCCACATGGAATGAAATGAGTTTTGGAGGTGAAAGGATCCACCTAAAATCACCAAATCCTCACAAATCTCAGAAACTAATGTTTGATATACAATTCAGGAAGTGGCGTGTTCAAACGGCTCCACAGCGCCCCCTACAAATATTCAAATACTCATAAAAAACCACTGCTTTGACCTACAAACATGAAATTTGGTTCACATGTATAGTCTATCCAGACAAACAGATCTGTACACTTGAAATTCCAATCAGCTCCACAGCGCCCCCTAGACAATGTGGTGCTGAGACAATGGAATTTAACGAACTCCTCCCAGGATTTTCATCCCATCCCCACCAAGTTCACTGTGTGGCATCTAGACCCCTTCAGGATGAAAAGTTATTAAAATCTCATGGCTGCGTCACACGGTGTGAGCGTGGCTTGGCGGCCATTTTCAGCAAATTCGCCATGTGTAACGAAATGAGTTTTGGAGGTGAAGGGATCCACGTAAAATCACCAAATCCACACAAATCCTCATTAACCTCAAGACCTAATGTGTAATATACAATCCAGGAGTGGACGTGTTCAAACGGCTCCACAGCGCCCCCTACAAATATTTAATTAGTCATATAAAATCACTGCTTTATCCGACAAACATGCAAATTGGTACATACATATAGTATCCCAAGACCAACAGATTTGCACAGTCGAAATTCCAATCGGCTCTACGGCGCCCCCTAGAAAAGGTCGTGTGGAGACATTGGAATTTAACGAACTCCTCCCAGGATTTTTATCCCATCTTGATGAAACTGGCTGTGTGGCATCTGGACCCCTTCAGGATGAAAAGTTATTAAAATCTTGTGGCTGCGTCACATGGTGTGGGCGTGGCATGGCGGCCATTTTTAGCCTAGGACCATGAAGTGTGAAATGCTCATAATTTGGCTGTACATGATCAGATGTGAATGAAACTTGATATGCTTGATGACAGGCTATCCCTCAACACTTGGGCATGGCCAAAGAGCTCCACAGCGCCCCCTACAAGTTTCAAAATTTCGGTAAAGTAACTGCTTTGTCCTACAGACATAAAATTTGGTCAATGTGCAGAACAGGATGACACGAACACAATTGTGTAATTTAGACATTTGGATTGTCTCCAGAGCAGCGCTGCGGGGGGGAGCGAGGGCCCGTTCGACGCTGCTTGCAGCTTTAATTTTTCTTGCGCCAAATTGAACCCCAATTTGACCCCCTAAACATGCTCAAAAACTCCTCAAATTTTGCACACACATCAGGACTGGCGAAAAATTTGATATTTTGGGGGAATTACACATATGAATGGCAAAATGACTCAATAGCGCCACCTTGAAAATTGGACTTTAGTGGAGTTAATACGGCTAGTTTCACGTACAGCTATAAAATTTGGTACACAGGTACAGTAGCCCGAGAAAAAAAACATTCCTGCTTTTGAAATTTTGAAAAAGCTCCACGGCGCCCCCTAGAAAACGTGGTGCGCAGGCATTGGAATTTAACGAACTCCTCCTAGGATTTTTTTCCGGTCTTCACCAAATTCACTGTGTGTCATCTGGACCCCTCCAGGATCAAAAGTTATTAAAATCTCGTGGCTATGTCACACAGTGTGGGCGTGGCATGGCAGCCATTTTCACCAATTTTGCCACATGGAATGAAATGAGTTTTGGAGGTGAAGGGATCCACCTAATATCACCAAATCCACACAAATCCTCACAAATCTCAAAAACTAATGTTTGATATACAATTCAGGAAGTGGCGTGTTCAAACGGCTCCACAGCGCCCCCTACAAATATTCAAATACTCATAAAAATCCACTACTTTGACTTACAAACATGAAATTTGGTACACATGTATAGTCTATCCAGACAAACAGATCTGTACACTTGAAATTTCAATTGGCTTCACAGCGCCCCCTAGACAATGTGGTGCAGAGACATTGGAATTTAACGAACTCCTCCCAGGATTTTTATCCCATCTCCACCAAATTGGCTGTGTGGCATCTAGACCCCTTCAGGATGAAAAGTTATTAAAATCTTGTGCCTCCGTCACACAATGTGGGCGTGACAGGGCGGCCATTATGAGCGTGTGGACATGAAGTGTGAAATGCTCATAACTTGACTGCGCATGGCCGAATATGAATGAAACTTGATATGCTTGATGACAGCCTATCCCTCAACACTGTGGCGCACTCAAACAGCTCCACAGCGCCCCCTACAAAATTTTAAAATTTCATATAAAATCACTGGTTTGTCGTACAGACATGAAATTTGGTACATGTGCAGAGCAGGATGAGACGAACACGAGTGCGTGCTTAAGACATTCCCATCGTCTCCACAGCGGCATTGCGGGGGGGGAGCGAGGGCCCGTCCGACGCTGCTTGCAGCTTTAATTAGGGCCCGAAGCACTACAGTGCGTAGGACCCTATTGTTCTTCTAGTGTTTCTTTGGCGGTTTGGCGGTTTGGCGGTTTGTTTGTTTGGCGGTTTCTTTATTAGGGCCCGAAGCACTACAGTGCGTAGGACCCTATTGTTCTTCTAGTGTTTCTTTGGCGGTTTGGCGGTTTGTTTGTTTGGCGGTTTCTTTATTTTTCTTTCGCCACTTTGAACCTCAATTTGACCCCCTAAACATGCTCAAAAACTCCCCAAATTTGGCACACACATCAGGACTGGTGAAAAATTTGATATTTTGGGGGAATTACACATATGAATTGCAAAATGACTCAATAGCGCCACCTAGAAAACTGGGCTTTAGTGGAGTTAATACGGCTAGTTTCATGTAAACTCATGAAATTTGGTACACAGGTACAGTAGCCCAAGACAAAAATATTCCTGCTGTTGAAATTTCAAAAAAAGCTCAACAGCGCCCCCTACAGTACGTAGTGTGCAGGCATTGGAATTTATCGAACTCCTCCCAGGATTTTTATCCGATCTTCACCAAATTCGCTGTGTGGCATCTAGACCCCTCCAGGATGACAAGTTATTAAAATCTTGTGGCTGCGTCACACGGTGTGGGCGTGGCATGGCGGCCATTTTGAACAAAAAAGCTCAGCCGCGCCCCCTACAGCATGTGGTGCGCAGGCATTGGAAATTAAGAACTCCTCCCAGGATTTTTGGCCGATCTTCACCAAATTCGCTGTGTGGCATCTAGACCCCTCCAGGATGAAAAGTTATTAAAATCTTGTGGATACGTCACATGGTGTGGGCGTGGCATGGCGGCCATTTTGAACAAAAAATCTCAGTGGTGCCCCCTATAAAACACTGTGCGCAGGCATTGGAATTTAACGAACTCCTCCCAGGATTTTTGTCCCATCTTCACCAAATTCGCTGTGTGGCATCTAGACTCATCCAGGATGAAAAGTTATTAAAATCTCGTGACTGCGTCACACGATGTGGGCGTGGCTTGGCGGCCATTTTGAGCAAATTCGCCATGTGGAATGAAATGAGTTTTGGAGGTGAAGGGATCCATGTACAATCATCAAATCCACAAAAATGCTCAATAATCTCAAAACCTAACGTTCAATATACAATTCAGGAGTGGACGTGTTCAAACGGCTCCACAGCGCCCCCTACAAATATTCAAATACTCATATAAAATCACTGCTTTATCCTACAAACATGAAATTTGGTACATACATATAGTATCCCAAGACCAACAGATTTGCACGGTCAAAATTCTAATCGGCTCTACGGCGCCCCCTAGACAAGGTCGTGTGGAGAGCAGTGCGGTGAGGAGCGAGGGCCCGTCCGACGCTGCTTGCAGCTTTAATTAGGGCCCGAGCCCGAAAAGGCAAGGGCAGCGATCAGTGTGAAACACTGAACGCTGCCTTTGCCTTGCAGGGCAAAGGCCCTATTGTTCCTGCTCAGTTTCTTTCTTTCTTTCTTTCTTTCTTTATTTTTCTTACGCCAAATTGAACCCCAATTTGACCCCCTAAACATGCTCAAAAACTCCTCAAATTTTGCACACACATCAGGACTGGTGAAAAATTTGATATTTTGGGGGAATTACACATATGAATGGCAAAATGACTCAATAGCGCCACCTTGAAAATTGGACTTTAGTGGAGTTAATACGGCTAGTTTCACGTACAGCTATAAAATTTGGTACACAGGTACAGTAGCCCCAGACAAAAACATTCCTGCTTTTGAAATTTTGAAAAAGCTCCACGGCGCCCCCTAGAAAACGTGGTGCGCAGGCATTGGAATTTAACGAACTCCTCCTAGGATTTTTTTCCGGTCTTCACCAAATTCACTGTGTGTCATCTGGACCCCTTCAGCATCAAAAGTTATTAAAATCTCGTGGCTATGTCACACGGTGTGGGCGTGGCATGGCAGCCATTTTCACCAATTTTGCCACATGGAATGAAATGAGTTTTGGAGGTGAAGGGATCCACCTAATATCACCAAATCCACACAAATCCTCACAAATCTCAAAAACTAATGTTTGATATACAATTCAGGAAATGGCGTGTTCAAACGGCTCCACAGCGCCCCCTACAAATATTCAAATACTCATAAAAAACTACTGCTTTGACCTACAAACATGAAATTTGGTACACATGTATAGTGTATCCAGACAAACAGATCTGTACACTTGAAATTTCAATTGGCTTCACAGCGCCCCCTAGACAATGTGGTGCTGAGACATTGGAATTTAACGAACTCCTCCCAGGATTTTTATCCCATCTCCACCAAATTGGCTGTGTGGCATCTAGACCCCTTCAGGATGAAAAGTTATTAAAATCTTCTGCCTCTGTCACACGGTGTGGGCGTGACAGGGCGGCCATTTTGAGCGTGTGGCCATGAAGTGTGAAATGCTCATAACTTGACTGCACATGGCCGAATATGAATGAAACTTGATATGCTTGATGACAGGCTATCCCTCAACACTGTGGCGCACTTAAACAGATCCACAGCGCCCCCTACAAAATTTTAAAATTTCATATAAAATCACTGGTTTGTCGTACAGACATGAAATTTGGTACATGTGCAGAGCAGGATGAGACGAACACGAGTGCCTGCTTTAGACATTCCCATCGTCTCCACAGCGGCGTTGCGGGGGGGGGGGAGCGAGGGCCCGTCCGACGCTGCTTGCAGCTTTAATTAGGGCCCGAGCCCGAAAAGGCAAAGGGCAGCGATCAGTGTGAAACACTGGACGCTGCCTTTGCCTTGCAGGGCAAATGCCCTATTGTTCCTGCTCAGTTTCTTTCGTTCTTTCTTTCTTTCTTTTTCTTACGCCAAATTAAACCCCAATTTGACCCCCTAAACATGCTCAAAAACTCCTCAAATTTTGCACACGCATCAGGACTGGCGAAAAATTTGATATTTTGGGGGAATTACACATATGAATGGCAAAATGACTCAATAGCGCCACCTTCAAAATTGGGCTTTAGTGGAGTTAATACGGCTAGTTTCACGTACAGCTATAAAATTTGGTACACAGGTACAGTAGCCCAAGACAAAAACATTCCTGCTTTTGAAATTTTGAAAAAGCTCCACGGCGCCCCCTAGAAAATGTGGTGGACAGGGATTGGAATGTAACGAACTCCTCCCAGGATTTTTGTCCCATCTTCACCAAATTTCGCTGTGTGGCATCTAGACCCCTCCAGGATGAAAAGTTATTAAAATCTTGTGGCTGCGTCACAGGGTGTGGGCGTGGCATGGCAGCCATTTTGAACAAAAAAGCTAAACAGCGCCACCTAGAACACGTGGTGCGCAGGCATTGGAATTTAACGAACTCCTCCCAGGATTTTTGTCCGATCTTCACCAAATTCACTGTGTGGCATCTACACCCCTCCAGGATGAAAAGTTATTAAAATCTTGTGGCTGCGTCACAAGGTGTGGGCGTGGCATGGTGGCCATTTTGACCAAAAAAGCTCAACGGTGCCCCCCGGAAAACGCTGTGCGCAGGCATTGTAATTTAACGAACTCCTCCCAGGATTTTTATCCGATCTTCACCAAATTCGCTGTGTGGCGTCTAGACCCCTCCAGAATGAAAAGTTATTAAAATCTTGTCGCTGCTTCACACGGTGTGGGCGTGGCATGGCGGCCATTTTGAACAAAAAAGCTAAACAGCGCCAACTAGAACACGTGGTGCACAGGCATTGGAATTTAACAAACTCCTTCCAGGATTTTTATCCGATTTTCACCAAATTCACTGTGTGGCATCTAGACCCGTCCAGGATGAAAAGTTATTAAAATCTTGTGGCTGCGTCACACGGTGTGGGCGTGGCATGGCGGCCATTTTGAACAAAAAGCTTAAGATTGTACATTGGAACACGTGCGCAGTCATTGGAAATTAACGAACTCCTCCCAGGATTTTTGTTCGATCTTCACCAAATTCACTGTGTGGCATCTAGACCCCTCCAGGATGAAAAGTTATTAAAATCTAGTAGCTACGTCACACGGTGTGGGCGTGGCATGGCGGCCATTTTGAACAAAATCGCCATGTGGAACGAAATTGGTTTTGGAGGTGAAGTGATACATGTAAAATCACCAAATCCACACAAAACCTCATTAATCTCAAGACCTAATATTTAATATACAATTCAGAAATGGGCGTGGTCAAACGGCTCCACAGCGCCCCCTACAAATATTCAAATACTCATATAAAATCATTGCTTTATCCTACAAACATGAAATTTGGTACACACATATGGTATCCCAAGACCAACAGATTTGCACAGGCAAAATTCTAATCGGCTGTACGGTGCCCCTTAGACAAGGTTGTGTGGAGAGGAGCATGATCAGGAGCGAGGGCCCGTCCGACGCTGCTTGCAGCTTTAATTAGGGCCCGAAGCACTACAGTGCGTAGGACCCTATTGTTCTTCTAGTGTTTCTTTGGCGGTTTGGCGGTTTGTTTGGCGGTTTGTTTGGCGGTTTCTTTATTTTTCTTACGCCACTTTGAACCTCAATTTGACCCCCTAAACATGCTCAAAAACTCACCAAATTTGGCACACACATCAGGACTGGTGAAAAATTTGATATTTTGGGGGAATTGCACATATGAATGGCAAAATGACTCAATAGCGCCAACTAGGAAATTGTGCTTTAGTGGAGTTAATACGGCTAGTTTCACGTAAACTCATGAAATTTGGTACACAGGTACAGTAGCCCAAGACAAAAAAATTCCTGCTGTTGAAATTTCAAAAAAAGCTCAACAGCGCCCCCTACAGCATGTGGTGCGCAGGCATTGGAATTTAACGAACTCCTCCCAGGATTTTTATCCGATCTTCACCAAATTCGCTGTGTGGCATCCAGACCCCTCCAGGATGAAAAGTTATTAAAATCTTGTGGCTGCTTCACACGGTGTGGGCGTGGCATGGCGGCCATTTTGAACAAAAAAGCTAAACAGTGCCATCTAGAACACGTGGTGCACAGGCATTGGAATTTAACAAACTCCTTCCAGGACTTTTATCCGATTTTCACCAAATTCGCTGTGTGGCATCTAGACCCGTCCAGGATGAAAAGTTATTAAAATCTTGTGGCTGCGTTACACGGTGTGGGCGTGGCATGGCGGCCATTTTGCACAAAAAACCTAAACAGCGCCAACTAGAACACATGGTGCGCAGGCATTGGAATTTAACGAACTCCTCCCAGGATTTTTGGCCGATCTTCACCAAATTCACTGTGTGGCATATAGACACCTCTAGGCTGAAAAGTTATTAAAATCTTGTGGCTGCGTCACACGGTGTGGGCGTGGCATGGCGGCCATTTTGAACAAAAAAGCTAAACAGCGCCAACTACAACACGTGGTGCGCAGGCATTGGAATTTAACGAACTCCTCCCAGGATTTTTGGCCGATCTTCACCAAATTCGCTGTGTGGCATTTACACCCCTCAAGGATGAAAAGCTATTAAAATCTTGTGGCTGCATCACACGGTGTGGGCGTGGCATGGCGGCCATTTTGAACAAAAAAGCTAAACAGCGCCAACTACAACACGTGGTGCGCAGGCATTGGAATTTAACGAACTCATCCCAGGATTTTTATCCGATCTTCACCAAATTCGCTGTGTGGCGTCTAGACCCCTCCAGAATGAAAAGTTATTAAAATCTTGTAGCTGCTTCACACGGTGTGGGCGTGGCATGGCGGCCATTTTGAACAAAAAAGCTAAACAGCGCCAACTAGAACACGTGGTGCACAGGCATTGGAATTTAACAAACTCCTTCCAGGATTTTTATCCGATTTTCACCAAATTCACTGTGTGGCATCTATACACCTCCAGGATGAAAAGTTATTAAAATCTTGTGGCTGCGTCACACGGTGTGGGCGTGGCATGGCGGCCATTTTGAACAAAAAGCTTAAGATTGTACAATGGAACACGTGCGCAGTCATTGGAAATTAACGAACTCCTCCCAGGATTTTTGTTCGATCTTCACCAAATTCACTGTGTGGCATCTAGACCCCTCCAGGATGAAAAGTTATTAAAATCTAGTAGCTACGTCACACGGTGTGGGCGTGGCATGGCGGCCATTTTGAACAAAATCGCCATGTGGAACGAAATTGGTTTTGGAGGTGAAGTGATACATGTAAAATCACCAAATCCACACAAAACCTCATTAATCTCAAGACCTAATATTTAATATACAATTCACAAATGGGCGTGGTCAAACGGCTCCACAGCGCCCCCTACAAATATTCAAATACTCATATAAAATCATTGCTTTATCCTACAAACATGAAATTTGGTACACACATATAGTATCCCAAGACCAACAGATTTGCACAGGCAAAATTCTAATCGGCTCTACGGCGCCCCCTAGACAAGGTTGTGTGGAGAGGAGCATGATCAGGAGCGAGGGCCCGTTTGACGCTGCTTGCAGCTTTAATTTTATTTTCGCTAGTGTATCCGTTTTAATCACAGTGCTCGTCTTACTCCATATAAATGTTCCACCAAAGCAATTCCACTTGTCACTCTTTTGAGGGAACACAGGATCAGCTTGTTTAGGTAAGCACTGCCCAAGACAAGTGTGATTGGTTTAAAGAAATACAAAAAAGCCAGAGCCATTTTTCCTTTGCAGCATTGATGGTGAGGTGCAGCCAGATGATGTACCATGGAACTGGCGGGCTAAGTGAGACTAGGGTTCTTCTGACCATCAATTTTATTCTACAACTCTGAAGGGGCAGCCCTACATGGGAGACCTGTAGATTTTCAGTCCCTTGTGTCTCCAAAAACTGGATCCTACATTAAATGCAGTTCATCTGCACATTTCTATAAACCCTACCTCACACTGTTCAAACTCTGCACCCCGGGTCATAATACGGACTTTCTGTGAAAAAAAGACACCCAGCCCAGGCTGTCATAACCTTGATGACATTACTATGACATCAGGAAGAAGTGGAATCCTCATGACAAGTTAACTGAGAATCGTGTTAAGTGCTCCTTAAGCAAATGAGTGGATCTTGGACACTTATATATTAAGTTAACACTAATTATTTAGGCATATCAGGGTAATGATGTAGGAATGAAGCGTGTTTAAGAATAACACTGCACATAGAATTTGGGGAGTTCTGATAAAAACTAACCAACAAACATTAATGGACTTCCTAAAACTAAAGCTAGAGCAGTGTAGTGAGCTAAGAGTAATCCCGCTTCATGTAGTTATTTGCTTCCTGTGCCTGGCAGCAGCAGCAGCAGCATTAGTTGCTTGCTCACTGTGGCCTGTCAGAGCCATGATGTGCTTGAAGTTCAAGCCTGTGGGAGACGGAGGCGGCTGTTGTTTGGTCTTGGTGTGCTGATGGGTGAGCGACAAAGGGGAAAGGGCATTGAGACCCCAGGAGAGAGAGCAAATAAGAAAAGGAGGCTGGAAGATGAAAAACATCATGTGATGGAAACAGAGAGAGAGAGAGAGGGAGGTAATGGAGACCTTTGAACAACAACACTCTGGGCCCTTGAAAGGGTTTTGGTGTCTCCGGAATCCTTAGTGACACTCCTGTCTCTCTCTCTCTCTGTCTCTCTCTCTCTCTCTCTCTCTCTCCCTCACACACACACACACACACACACACACACACACACACACACACACACACACACACACCAGAAAGGAAAACAGGCTTTCTCACATGCACTCACAATAAGTCTGACTGCTAAAAACTGGGGTACTTGGGTCAATCAGTGGACAGCAAAGGAATTCAGTTTCTGAAGTGATGAAGTAAACATTCTAATTTCTATCTTTTTGCTGGCCTAAAGTGCATTTTGCTCCTTTGATTCATAGCTTGATGGTTTTAAATCTTTTTGACTTTACTCTGGTGGTATTTGAATTCCAGGGAGGAGAATGAACACGGAACAAACTGAGCTCAGAGTTGAACATTTCATATGGCCTCCAAAGACATTGCATTAGAGTAGAGCCCTGCAGTGTAGATCTGAGTGGATCAGCAGCATGGACTCAAGTGTGAGTGTAAACCACAAAGGCTCCTAAGTGCTAAGGAAATAGCTTTTTACTAACATCTTTGTTTATCTTTCATCAAGATAAATCTCTCCGTGATTTATCTTGATGAACTAGCTCCTAATATTAACATGATGGTAGCAGAGGTAATACATTTGTATTTTCTGAAAATTCAGTTGATACACTACATTTGAATTGGAATCCCTGCCATTACAATATTTATGACAAATTGTATTTTCCATCATTTTGGCAGGACTGGCTTGTGTAGACAAACTGCAGTATCCAAAATCTGCTAGTGAAGTCATTTAAGCTGCAGATTATTAAATCAGTTGTCAAAACATTTTATTTTTAGCACCTACCAATCTGCAAACACAGTTTGAGTTTTCCAAAATGCACCCCTTGTAGTTGTAGTTGGCTTTTTCAAGTCCACAATGTTGGAGGTTTGAAAGAAATATTTTCTTTTCTTTTTTTTTCTGTTTCTTCAACTGTATGCAATGGACGTGCCACTCACCATGAAAAACCATCACTGAAACCTCTGTATGCTGTTCAAGAAGAGCTAAGACATTTGTAGTAATGTAAAAAAAAAAGAAAAGAAAAAAACCTTAAAGAACTAAGAACAGAGCCTCTACTGGAAGACCATTTCCCATCAATGGCTTGACAGAAGAGTCCATGTGTTTAACACTAAGTTACAGTAACATACCTGTGCTATCATATTGTAACATCTGGTATTTAAACCCTCACATTCTGTTCATAATTAATGTCTTCATAGTATGACCCAGGTCAGGAATTCCTACAAGTATCTATACCATATTTTCAACTACAGATCTATTTGGAATGTATAAAAAGCCTGTCCAAGACATTAATAAATTGATGATTAATCCTACCTAATGTTTCAGGCATCAGGGAAATTTTATTTTGTAGTATAGTATAATGTAATAGATTTTATACCACTTGTTTTTGGAAAAAAATATCTACTATCACTCAATATCATGTTCTGTTTTATCTCACACCTGAAAACATAACAGCCATAATGATTTAGAGAACTGGAAGCAGCTCCAGTGGTTTCTTGGGTTCGCAAACTTCTACCACTGCTTCATCAGGCATTATAGCCGCATCACAGCCCCCCTCACCACGCTTACCTCCACAGCCAGGAGGATTTCTTGGAACCTGGAGGCAGAGAAAGCCTTCCTGGAACTCAAGGCCTGCTTTGTGTCAGCCCCTGTCCTGATTCAGCCTGATCCAAGCCGTCAGTTTATGGTGGAGGTGGACGCCTCTGACGCTGGTGCAGGTGTGGTGTTGTCTCAACGGTCTCCTGACGATAACAAACTTCACCCATGTTCTTTCTTTTCCAGAAAGCTGTCCCCAGTAGAGGCGAACTACGACATTGGCAATCGTGAATGGTGGTGAAGCTGACTTTGGAGGAGTGGCAGCACTAGCCGGAGGGGGCAGAGCAACCGTTTCTGGTTTGGATCAACCATAAGAACTTGGAATACATCCAGACCGCCAAGAGACTCAATTCTTGACAAGCCAGGTGGGCCCTATTCTCTCTTTCAGTTTCACCCTGTCGTATCGTCCTGGTTCCAGGAACATGAAGCCTGATGCTCTGTCCCACCTCCATGCCAAGGAGGAGCCCCCTGAGGAACCAGAATCCTTCCTGCCTTACAGGTTCTTGGCTGGCCTGAAATGAAAGATCGAGTCCACAGTCCACCAGGCTCAGCAGCAACAACCCAGGAGGTGGCCCTCCAAACACCCTGTTTATTCCGGATTCCGTCCTTGCCACCATACTCCAATGGGCGGACTCCAGTCACCTGACCTGCCACCCAGGGGTTTCTCGCACTCTCTCCGTGATTCAACGACAGTTCTGGTGGCCCTCCATGGACCGTGATACCTGTGAGAGCATCTCTGCCTGCTCCGTCTGTGCCCATAACAAAACTTTTAACCAACCTAGTGCAGGTCTTCTCCATCCTCTGCCCATCCCAAGACGACCGTGGTCACACATTGCCCTCGACTTCGTCACCGGCCTGCCCCTCTCAAATGGCAACACAGTGATCCTCACAATTGTACGACCTTTTCTCCAAGTCGGCCCACTTCCTGCTCCTGCCCAAGCTCCCAATGGCCAGAGAGACAGCTGACGTCCTTGTAGCCCATGTGTTCTGGCCCCATGGCATCCCGGCGGACATTGTATCGGCTCGGGGGCCTCAGTTCCCTTCCCAGGTTTGGAGGGCATTCTGTTCGGCATTAGGGGGCAATGGTCAGTCTAACTTCCGGTTTTCATCTGCAGAGTAATGGCCAGACAGAGCGGCTCAATCAGGAGATTGAATATGCACACAACACCCTCCCCAACGCCTCCTCCGGCCTGTCCCCCTTTCACTGTGCCCATGGGTACCAGCCACCGTTGTTCCCTGAACAAGAAGAAGAGATTGCTGTCCCCTCTGTGACTTCTGCCACTGCACTAGGCCCGATCCCAGGACCAGGCCAATTGTCACCGCTCCGCTGCCCCCATCTACTCGCCAGGACAGACGGTGTGGCTCCGAGCCAAAGATCTGCCCCTTCAGGTCGAGTCAAAGAAGTTGGCTCACCATTTTGTGAGGCCTTTCGAGGTGGAGTCAGTGATTAATCCCTGTGCAGTCTGGCTGAAACTTCCCCGCTCCATGCAGGTGCACCCCAAGTTCCATGTACCCCAACTGAAACTTGTCTGGGAGAGCCTACTTGCACCCCCAGTTACATTACCACCACTGCCTAGGACCCTGAAGGACAGCCCCATCTATGCAGCCAGGAGACTGTTGGAGGTGCCAGATCGTAGCTTCTCCTCCTGCAGTTAGTGTTCGGCCACGACACATTGCTCTGTGTTGCTTCGTGTTCTGATAATAACCTTGTTCTCTTGTGTCGCAGTTCCACTGCCGCGCTGCCCAGTCCTGCCTTTGCTTGTGCCTCAGCTGGTGTCTCCTGGATACTCGTTCCTGCACCTGGAAGAGGCTGCATCCCGCAACCCTCTGTTCTGGCCGCCCGCCGGACCTTTGGACCATCTTCCCCCTCTGGGTGAAGTGACAGTGGCATCCCCCGACACCACTGTCACTCTCTGCTGCCAGCCCTAACGCTGTTGGCGTCTCTGGACTGCCGGCCTCCAGGAGCCTGCCAGCCCTCTTCAGTCCCCAATAATGACTTTAGTTAGTTTAATTTTGCAGATCTTTTAATTAATCCTGACTTTTGGTAAATTCAGTTCGACATTCGGAATTAGTTTCACTTAGTCCTTAGTTTAGTTCAGCCTATTTTCAGCTCTGTTTTGACTCTGTTTATTGTTAATAAACTCTGTTATAATCTTTGTCTCAGCCTGATTTGATGCACCATCACTTGTGTTTTCTTTGCATTTTATTGATAAGAGGAGAAACAGGGTGAAAGGGGAGATAAAAAGGAGAAACATGCAGCACAGAGTCATCAGTCAGACTCAAATTCAAGACTGCTGCTGGTGACCTGCTCCCATATGGTAACACCTTAACTCAGCGAGCTATACGGTGGCCCGGATTTTCCATTTTGATAACAGTTATTCAGTTATTGTGCAAATGTTCCACCACAAGAATTCTAGCTGTCACTATTTTCGTGGAACTGTAAAGGTGCATACTGTCCTGAGCCATGCCCACTACAGCTGTGATTGCTTTAAAAAAAAAAAACGAATGCTTTTTGCCACTGTAGCAGAATGATAGTGTGGTGGAGCCACACCCCTATGCTCTACTGGACTGGCTAATGGTAACAGGTTAGTTTGTCCCATGAGATCAAAATGGCATAATCTCTAACAATCAGCTACAGTGATTTATAGTGTGAAAAATACAAACAGGGACAGTCACCCCTACGTAAGGCCTTGATTGACGAGGAATTATGACATTATCGAACACAATAATGTATTTTAACATAAAACACAACTAACATTGATAATAATGCTAGAACATGACAAAAACATCCTTCAAGCTGTACAGGAGGTGTGAGGGGTGTTGCTGTTTTTCTTCGGGAGTGTATTATATCAGTGCAGATGGTTCTCTCTCTCTTTCGGTCTTCCCACAGGGCTCTCAGGGTTCTCCCGGTATTTCTCTCTGATTTCCATCTTTGCATCATCTGACATTGCAAGCCCTTCTCAGACACTGGGATCAGCCCAGTCCTCCACTTCACAGGCAGCACTGTGTGTCTGCGTGAACCACATAGCACGCATGAACACAAAGATACTCAAACACACACACACACACACACACACACACACACACACACACGCACATGCACACGCACACACAAATCAGCCAACCCTGAGGCTGTTGCACTGCAAACAATAGCCAAGTTGAAAAGTTAACAATCACTGCAATCTCTCTGACACACACGATACACTATTCCTGACACCTCAACTGTTTTGAAGACACACTGGTTCCACTGGTTTGTCTATGTGTAGAAGGTCTGGCACTTTGTTGTGTCAAATTGAGAACCACTCTTCCTAGGACTCTCTGTAAGCAGTGGTAATTTTGTCAAATAAAACTGGAAAAAAATATTCATGGATGACATGAGATGAGATCTGAGGAAAAGGCACCATTTAAAAATGAGAAACATGAAATGTTTGACTTTTTTTGTCAACAAATATAAACTAAACAAAAATATGAATAATTAACTCTGTTAACTGTTTTAAATCTGTTTATCTATTAATCCAGTGATCTGACCTTTTCAGAGAACCACACCGTAGTTTTATGATTGGTAAAACTACATTGTGTGTGCTGTGAGATGACATATGTTGTGAATTTCTCACAAGATGAATAAAATTGAACTGAAGCTAGCCCACCCAAAATAAAAATTAAAAAAAACCAAGATAAAATTCATCGCATTGTGAAGTTTAGGTGAACAACGTGACATGCAGCAAATCATCCCTATTTCAAAATGTCTGTCCTACTGAGAAAAAATAACTTATGGGAAAACATCAGCAATGTTACTGCAGCTGAAACAAATTACATTTCCAAACAAGGTCAATGTTAAAACATGTCTGCGTGTCAGGAAAGAGCAAGAAGATGAAGAATGTGATCTAGTCCTGACTATCAGATACACTGTGTTTGTTATATATGTATATACACACCGTTCAGGCAAAACATTCTGACCACCTGCCTAATACTGTGTTGGTCCCCCTTATGTGGTCAAAGTGCTCTGAACCATTAGCCATGGACCAGAGGACCTCTCAGGGTGTCCTATGGGGTCTGGAACCAGGACGTTGGCACTGGATCCTTTGGCTACTCTGGCTTGTGCAGTGGGGCCTCTGTCAATCCAACTTGTTCCACTGCATCCTGTTGATGCTTGATCAGAATGGGCTGTAGGAAGTCTGGAGGTCACATCAACATGTTGGGTCATTGTCATGTTCCTCCACATGTTCCTGATTGGTTGATGTTGTTGCCGTGTGGTGGGGTGCATTTTCCTGCGGGGGTAGGCCAGTGACATTTGGGATTTCCTTTTGCATGAGGGAGTGTGTTTGTTGTGGGACAATGTTTATTTGGGTGTAAAGTCTCATCAACACAGATGTTAAAATCCAAGGTTTTCCATCAGAACAGCACATAGTACCAACATGATCAATGTTATTCACTTCACCTGTCAGTGGTCAGAATGTTGTGGCAGACTGGTGTATATTCAATTTCACAATAATTTCACTTGATTTGGCCAAAAATTAAAGTGATGTCCTGCATTATGTCAGACCTAAGTGCACTTCAATACAATATCTTGTTTAAATGTATAAAGTTTAAAGTTTGATAGCTTTATTGTGCAGCTGTCAGAAATAAGCGACTGCACTGATTGATGAAATAATTACATTACACACTTTTAACAGTTTTCTACCAGCATTCCTGTCTTGCATCATTTGCAGTACCAGTGCTTTTTACCAAATGACATGTTAAATGTCTCCTTTCATGTGAACATGCACAGGGTTTGAAGCAGAAAGCCTGATTTGACAAAGACAGTTGATAACCACCTTTGTGATACTCGTTAACTCCGACTGAGGCTTTAGTTTTTGTTGAACTGATTACACAAGGAAAGCCCGAAAGTTGTTTCATGATACAACCCTCAGAAGTCTGCAATAAAGTAGAAGCTGCTGAAACACAGTTGTCACTGTCCACAGTCAAGTCTGTTCTACATCGCCATTGGTTGAGAGGCTGCCATTCAAGAAAGAAGCTTTTCCTCTAGAAGCAGCACCTCAATGCTCAACTGAAGTTTGCTGATGATCACATGGACAAAGAAAAGATCTTCTGGAGGAAACTGATGTGGTCAGTGTGTTGTTTCTAATATAATGAAGAAACTGGGTTCGTGTAGCTTAACTTTTTTCGGCAGCTCTCATTAAAAACATACTTGCATGCTCGGTTAGTCATCTTCTACCTTTTGCACCTACGTAGCTCAACATATATCATAGCGCTCTGGTGGTCAGAATACGAAAAAACACCTATCACTACATCCTCCTTTTTTTTTTAAAGTAGGCAACACTGAAATACTGCTAAAATGCACTTACACTACTGCAGTTTTGTTTTAACAAAAATATGAACATCTTTTAAACATATACAATCATAATAAACTTTTCAAACAGTGTAACCTCTTTTCTTCAAACAGCTCACAAGTGTCCATGTTGGAAAGGCTGTAATTCAATGCTTGTGACTTATAAACAGAGTCTGTCCGGTGCTTTAGTGCTACGTGTGGATCTCCTCAGCACCGGTGATGAAAATGTCTGCTCAGCTGAGTGTTCATCCGACACTGACAGAGGCTCAGCTAATGTGCTGGTGCATCCGGGATCCTCTGCACTCGTCTGTTCATTTAGTGTCTCTTTTGTTTTCAACAAACTCCTCCGATTCCTTCTCAGGACTTGACCATCTTCTGTTTTGACTGTGTAGGACCTTGGGCTTACCTCCTCCAAAACAGTAGCTTTTTTGTCCCAGATGTTAGAATCCTGCAGTCTCACTGTGTCCCGTCTTTGCAATGGAATAAGATCCTTTGATGACTTGTCATGATTACTTTTTGTTTCTTTTGCAGTTGACGTTGTTTCTGTCTCAACTTACTATGCTTCTTTTGTGCAGTGTATGGAATCGTGGTACGTAGCCTCCGTCCCATCAGCAATTCAGCAGGAGACATGCCATGTTCCAAAGGTGAAGCTGTGTAACTCAAAAGAGCTAAATATGGGTCTGACTTGCTGTCTTGAGCTTTCTTCAACAGCTGTTTGACAATGTGTACTCATTTTTCTGCTTTGCCATTTGACTGCGCATACAGGGGACTTGATGTCACATGTTGAAAGTCATACTCTCGAGCAAAATTTTGAAACTCCTGACAGCTGTAACATGGTCCATTGTCACTGTAGACAATCTGAGGAATTCCATGCCCTGCAAAAATTGACTTCATGTGTCTGATAACACAGGTTGCAGACATGCTGGGAAGCAGCGCCATTTCTGGATAGTTTGACAGATAATCTATCACCAGCAGGTAATTTTTCCCATCCAGGTGGAACAGATCAGTCCCAACTTTCTGCCATGGTTCCTGTGGTAAATCTGGGATTATCATAGGCTCTTTTGGTTGTTTTGCTTTATATTATATACAGACAGGTCTCGCAGCTGGAAATCATTTTGTCGATGTCTGCATTAATTCCTGGCCAATACACAGATGTTCTGGCTCTTCTTTTACATTTCTCCATGGGGAGGTGCCCCTCGTGCAGCCGATTTAACATCTCACGTCTAAGTGACTCTGGAATGACAATTCTGTCTTTTCTCAGTAACAGTCCATTCACAACACTCAGTTCTGCTCTGATGTTGTAGTACAGTTGACAGTCACCTTTTGGCCATCTATATTTTTGATAACTCTCTGTAAGATGGTATCCTTTGTTTGCAGCAATTTGCCTGGTTTTCATATCAGACACAGGCAGTGATTCAGTGATAAAGTTCACATGAAGTGTCACATCAGTCTCTGTGAAGCTCTCATCATTTCCATCACTCCATGTTGTAGCTCTAGAAAGAGCATCAGCAAGCACAATGTGTTTACCTGGTGTGTAGATCAGGTTGAAGTCATAGCGTTGTAGCTTCATCATTAGTCTCTGAATTCTTGGCGACATTTCACTGAGGTTTTTCTTGATGATGGCGATAAGTGGCTTATGATCAGTTTCTGCCTCAAATGTTGGAATTTTTTGAATCCATACACCAGTCCTAAACACTCTTTTTCAATCTGAGCGTAGCGACATTCTGCTGTTGTCATTGTCCTTGATGCATAGGCCACAGGCTTCCAATTTTCTCCATCAGCCTGAAGCAACACAGCTCCAGTACCATTTTTTGAAGAGTCAGTCGATATCTTTGTCTTCTTAGATGGGTCATAGAATGTCAAAACCGGCTCTGTTGTGAGAGTGGTCTTCAGTTGTGACCATTCCTGTTCATGGCTATCAGTCCATTTAAACTCAGCTTTGTTGTGCAACAGCTGTCTCAGATGTCCAGTCTTTGAGGACAGGTTTGGTATGAACTTGCCGACAAAATTTATCATGCCTAATATTTTTAGCACACCTGTTTTATCCTCTGGTCTGGGCATCTCCAGTATTGCCTTCAGCTTGCTTGGATCCGGCTCTATGCCTGCATCAGACAACTTGTCTCCCAAAAATGTAATTTCTCTCACTCCAAACTGACATTTTTCTTTGTTCAGCTTCAAGCCATATTTCTGGATTCTCTGTAGCACTTGTACCAGTCTCTCATTGTGCTGTTCGAGTGTGATTCCCCACAGTACAAGATCATCTACATAGACCTGCACACCTTCAATGCCTTCAATGATGTGCTCCATGGTCCTGTGGAACACTTCAGGAGCAGAACAGATTCCAAAGGGCATTCTTTGAAACGAATAGCGTCCAAATGGTGTGTTGAATG
>JAMOIN010001728.1:0-76734 GCA_024666655.1 Dascyllus trimaculatus
ATACAAACATGTTTCACTGTCAGATGCTGTTCAAATATGATAAATATGAAGGCAAAAGCTGTTTCCAGTCAGGTTGTATGAAGGAATTGACTCAATACAGTGAGTGGCAAAAGTGACATTTTCAGCCCGCGAAAAGCTGTTTTAGACCAATAGACATAGCAGCAGTGCACAATTTGAAAATCAATGTTTACAAACATGTTTCACTGTCAGATGCTGTTCAAATATGATAGATATGAAGGCAAAAGCTTTTTCCAGTCACGTTGGATGAAGGAATTGACTCCATACAGTGAGTGGCAAAAGTGCCATTTTCAGCCCGCGAAAAGCTGTTTTAGAGCATTAGAAACAGGTAGACTGCAGTTTTTCAAAACCAATGTTTACAAACATGTTTCACTGTCAGATGCTGTTCAAATATGAT
Source organism: Dascyllus trimaculatus (assembly GCA_024666655.1). NCBI lineage: Eukaryota > Metazoa > Chordata > Actinopteri > Pomacentridae > Dascyllus > Dascyllus trimaculatus. Next base: position 416 of record JAMOIN010001728.1, read on the forward strand.
AAATATGAAGGCTAAAGCTGTTTCCAGTCATGTTGTATCAAGGAATTTACTCCATACAGTGAGTGGCAAAAGTGGCATTTTCAGGCCGCGAAAAGCTGTTTTAGAGCATCAGACATAGCAACACTGCACAATTTGAAAATCAATGTTAACAAACATGGTTCACTGTCAGATGCTGTTCAAATATGATAGATATGAAGGCAAAAGCTGTTTCCAGTCACGTTGTATCAAGGAATTTACTCAATACAGTAAGTGGCAAAAGTGGCATTTTCAGCCCGCGAAAAGCTGTTTTAGAGCATTAGAAACAGGTTGACTGCAGTTTTTCAAAATCAATGTTTACAAACATGTTTCACTGTCAGATGCTGTTCAAATATGATAAATATGAAGGCAAAAGCTGTTTCCAGTCACGTTGTATCAAGGAATTGACTCAATACAGTGAGTTGCAAAAGTGGCATTTTCAGCCCGCGAAAAGCTGTTTCAGAGCATTAGAAATAGCAACAGTGCACTTTTTGAGAATCAATGTTTACCAACATGTTTCACAGTCAGATGCTGTTCAAATATGATAAATATGAAGGCAAAAGCTGTTTCCAGTCACGTTGTATCACGGAATTGACTCAATACAGTGAGTGGAAAAAGTGGCATTTTCAGCCCGCGAAAAGCTGTTTTAGAGCATTAGAAATAGCAACAGTGCACTTTTTGAAAATCAATGTTTACAAACATGCTTCACTGTCAGATGCTGTTTAAATATGATAAATATGAAGGCAATAACTGTTTCCAGTCACGTTGTATCAAGGAATTGAGTCCAAACAGTAAGTGGCAAAAGTGACATTTTCAGCCCGCGAAAAGCTGTTTTAGAGCATTAGAAACAGGTTGACAGCAGTTTTTCAAAATCAATGTTTACAAACATGTTTCACTGTCAGATGCTGTTCAAATATGATAAATATGAAGGCAAAAGCTGTTTCCAGTCACGTTGTATCAAGGAATTGACTCCATAAGGTAAGTGCCAAAAGTGGCATTGTCAGCACGCGAATAGCTATTTTCGAGCAATAGAAACGGGTAGACTGCAGTTTTTGAAAATCAATGTTTACAAACATGTTTCACTGTCAGATGCTGTTCAAATATGATAAATATGAAGGCTATAGCTGTTTCCAGTCACGTTGTATCAAGGAATTAATCCATACAGTAAGTGGCAAAAGTGGCATGATCAGCCCGCGAAAAGCTCTTTTACAGCATTAGGAACAGCTACACTGCAGTTTTTCAAAATCAATGTTTACAAACATGTTTCACTGTCAGATGCTGTTCAAATATGATAAATATGAAGGCAAAAGCTGTTTCCAGTCACGTTGTATCAAGGAATTGACTCCATACAGTGAGTGGCACATGTGGCATTTTCAGCCTGCGAAAAGCTGTTTTAGAGCATGAGAAACAGGTAGACTGCAGTTTTTCAAAATCAATGTTTACAAACATGTTTCACTGTCAGATGCTGTTCAAATATGATAAATATGAAGGCTATAGCTGTTTCCAGTCACGTTGTATCAAGGAATTGACTCCATACAGTAAGTGGCAAAAGTGGCATGATCAGCCCGCGAAAAGCTCTTTTACAGCTTTAGGAACAGCTAGACTGCAGTTTTTCAAAATCAATGTTTACAAACATGTTTCACTGTCAGATGCTGTTCAAATATGATAAATATGAAGGCTATAGCTGTTTCCAGTCACGTTGTATCAAGGAATTAATCCATACAGTAAGTGGCAAAAGTGGCATGATCAGCCCGCGAAAAGCTCTTTTACAGCTTTAGGAACAGCTAGACTGCAGTTTTTCAAAATCAATGTTTACAAACATGTTTCACTGTCAGATGCTGTTCAAATATGATAAATATGAAGGCAAAAGCTGTTTCCAGTCACGTTGTATCAAGTAATTGACTCCATACAGTAATTCGCAAAAGTGGATTTTACAGCCCGCGAAAAGCTGTTTGAGAGCATGAGAAACAGCTATACTGTAGTTTTTCAAAATCAATGTTTACAAACATGTTTCACTGTCAGATGCTGTTCAAATATGATAAATATGAAGGCAAAAGCTGTTTCCAGTCACGTTGTATCAAGTAATTGACTCCATACAGTGTGTGGCAAAAGTGGCATTTTCAGTCCGCGAAAAGCTGTTTTAGAGCATTAGACATAACAACAGTGCACTTTTTGAAAATCAATGTTTACAAACATGTTTCACTGTCAGATGCTGTTCAAATATGATAAATATGAAGCCAAAAGCTGTTTACAGTCACGTTGTATCAAGGAGTTGACTACATATAGTGAGTGGCAAATGTGTAATTTTCAGCCCCCGAAAAGCTGTTTTAGAGCATTAGAAATAGCAACAGTGCAGTTTTTGAAAATCAATGTTTACAAACATGTTTCACTGTCAGATGCTGTTCAAATATGATAAATATGAAGGCAAAAGCTGTTTCCAGTCACGTTGTATCAAGGAATTGACTCCATACAGTGATTGGCAAAAGGTGCATTTTCAGCCCGCGAATAGCTGTTTTAGAGCATTAGAAATAGCAACAGTGCACTTTTTGAAAATCAATGTTTAAAAACATGTTTCACTGTCAGATGCTGTTCAAATGTGATAGATATGAAGGCAAAAGCTGTTTCCAGTCACGTTGTATCAAGGAATTGACTCCATATTGTAATTATCAAAAGTGGCATTTTCAGCCAGGGAAAAGCTGTTTTAGAGCATTAGAAATAGCAACAGTGCACTTTTTGAAAATCAATGTTTACAAACATGTTTCACTCTCAGATGCTGTTCAAATATGATAAATATGAAGGCAAAAGCTGTTTCCAGTCATGTTGTATCAAGGAATTGACTCCATACAGTGATTGGCAAAAGTGGCATTTTCAGCCCGCGAAAAGCTGTATTAGAGCATTAGAAATAGCAACAGTGCACTTTTTTAAAATCAATGTTTACAAACATGTTTCACTGTCAGATGCTGTTCAAATATGATAAATATGAAGGCAAAAGCTGTTTCCATTCACGTTGTATCAAGGAGTTGACTACATATAGTGAGTGGCAAAAGTGTCATTTTCAGCCCCCGAAAAGCTGTTTTAGAGCATTAGAAATAGCAACAGTGCACTTTTTGAAAATCAATGTTTACAAACATGTTTCACTGTCAGATGCTGTTCAAATATGATAAATATGAAGGCAAAACCTGTTTCCAGTCACGTTGTATCAAGGAATTGACTCCATACAGTTAATGGCAAAAGTGGCATTTTCAGCCCGCGAAAAGCTTTTTTAGAGAATTAGAAATAACAACAGTGCACTTTTTGAAAATCAATGTTTACAAACATGTTTCACTGTCAGATGCTGTTCAAATATGAAAAAATGAAGGCAAAGCTGTTTCCTGTCACGTTGTGTCAAGGAATTGACTCCATACAGTAAGTATCAAAAGTGGCATTTTCAGTCAAGGAAAAGCTGTTTTAGAGCATTAGAAATAGCAACAGTGCACTTTTTTAAAATCAATGTTTACAAACATGTTTCACTGCCAGATGCTGTTCAAATATGATAAATATGAAGGCAAAAGCTGTTTCCAGTCATGTTGTATCAAGTAATGGACTCATACAGTGAGAGGCAAATGTGGCATTTTCAGACCGCGAAAAGCTGTTTAAGAGCAATAGAAATAGCAGCAGTGCACCTCTGGAAAATCAATGTTTACAAACATGTTTCATTGTCAGATGCTGTTCAAATATGATAAATATGAAGGCAAAAGCTGTTTCCAGTCACGTTGTATCAAGAAATGGACTCCATGCAGTGAGTGGCTAAAGTGGCATTTTCAGCCCGCGAAAAGCTGTTTAAGAGCATTAGAAATAGCTAGACTGCAGTTTTTCAAAATCAATGTTTACAAACATGTTTCACTGTCAGATGCTGTTCAAATATGATAAATATGAAGGCAACAGCTGCTTCCATTCACGTTGTATCAAGGAACTGACTCCATACAGCGAGTGGCAAAAGTGGCATTTTCAGCCCGCGAAAAGCTGTTTTAGAGCATTAGAAACAGGTAGACTGCAGTTTTTCAAAACCAATGTTTACAAACATGTTTCACTGTCAGATGCTGTTCAAATATGATAAATATGAAGGCTAAAGCTGTTTCCAGTCATGTTGTATCAAGGAATTTACTCCATACAGTGAGTGGCAAAAGTGGCATTATCAGGCCGCGAAAAGCTGTTTTAGAGCATCAGACATAGCAACACTGCACAATTTGAAAATCAATGTTAACAAACATGTTTCACTGTCAGATGCTGTTCAAATATGATAGATATGAAGGCAAAAGCTGTTTCCAGTCACGTTGTATCAAGGAATTTACTCAATACAGTGAGTGGCAAAAGTGGCATTTTCAGCCCGCGAAAAGCTGTTTTAGAGCATTAGAAATAGCAACAGTGCACTTTTTGAAAATCAATGTTTACAAACATGCTTCACTGTCAGATCCTGTTTAAATATGATAAATATGAAGGCAATAACTGTTTCCAGTCACGTTGTATCAAGGAATTGACTCCATAAGGTAAGTGGCAAAAGTGGCATTTTCAGCCCGCGAAAAGCTGTTTTAGAGCATTAGAAACAGGTTGACTGCAGTTTTTCAAAATCAATGTTTACAAACATGTTTCACTGTCAGATGCTGTTCAAATATGATAAATATGAAGGCAAAAGCTGTTTCCAGTCACATTTTATGAAGGAATTGACTCCATACAGTGAGTAGAAAAAGTGGCATTTTCAGCGCGCGAAAAGCTGTTTTAGAGCATTAGACATAGCAACAGTTTACAATTTGAAAATCAATGTTTACAAACATGTTTCACTGTCACATGCTGTTTAAATATGATAAATATGAAGGCAAAAGCTTTAGCCAGTCACTTTGTATAAAGGAATTGACTCCATACAGTAAATGGCAAAAGTGGCATTTTCAGCCAGCGAAAAGCTGTATTAGAGCAATAGAAATAGCAACAGTGCACTTTTTTAAAATCAATGTATACAAACATGTTTCACTGTCAGATGCTGTTCAAATATGATAAATATGAAGGCAAAAGCTGTTTCCAGTCAGGTTGTATGAAGGAATTGACTCAATACAGTGAGTGGCAAAAGTGACATTTTCAGCCCGCGAAAAGCTGTTTTAGAGCAATAGACATAGCAACAGTGCACAATTTGAAAATCAATGTTTACAAACATGTTTCACTGTCAGATGCTGTTCAAATATGCTAGATATGAAGGCAAAAGCTTTTTCCAGTCACGTTGGATGAAGGAATTGACTCCATACAGTGAGTGGCAAAAGTGGCATTTTCAGCCCGCGAAAAGCTGTATTAGAGCATTAGAAATAACAACAGTGCACTTTTTGAAAATCAATGTTTAATAACATGTTTCACTGTCAGATGCTGTTTAAATATGATAAATATGAAGGCAATAACTGTTTCCAGTCACGTTGTATCAAGGAATTGACTCCAAACAGTAAGTGGCAAAAGTGGCATTTTCAGCCCGCGAAAAGCTGTTTTAGAGCATTAGAAACAGGTTGACTGCAGTTTTTCAAAATCAATGTTTACAAACATGTTTCACTGTCAGATGCTGTTCAAATATGATAAATATGAAGGCAAAAGCTGTTTCCAGTCACGTTGTATCACGGAATTGACTCAATACAGTGAGTGGCAAAAGTGGCATTTTCAGCCCGCGAAAAGCTGTTTTAGAGCATTAGAAATAGCAACAGTGCACTTTTTGAAAATCAGTGTTTACAAACATGCTTCACTGTCAGATGCTGTTCAAAAATGATAAATATGAAGGCAAAAGCTGTTTCCGGTCACGTTGTATCAAGGAATTGACTCCAAACAGTAAGTGGCAAAAGTGGCATTTTCAGCCCGCGAAATGCTGTTTTAGAGCATTAGAAACAGGTTGACTGCAGTTTTTCAAAATCAATGTGTACAAACATGTTTCACTGTCAGATGCTGTTCAAATATGATAAATATGAAGGCAAAAGCTGTTTCCAGTCACGTTGTATCAAGGAATTGACTCCATAAGGTATGTGCCAAAAGTGGCATTTTCAGCACGCGAATAGCTATTTTCGAGCAATAGAAACGGGTAGACTGCAGTTTTTGAAAATCAATGTTTACAAACATGTTTCACTGTCAGATGCTGTTCAAATATGATAAATATGAAGGCTATAGCTGTTTCCAGTCACGTTGTATCAAGGAATTAATCCATACAGTAAGTGGCAAAAGTGGCATGATCAGCCCGCGAAAAGCTCTTTTACAGCTTTAGGAACAGCTACACTGCAGTTTTTCAAAATCAATGTTTACAAACATGTTTCACTGTCAGATGCTGTTCAAATATGATAAATATGAAGGCAAAAGCTGTTTCCAGTCACGTTGTATCAAAGAATTGACTCCATACAGTGAGTGGCACATGTGGCATTTTCAGCCTGCGAAAAGCTGTTTTTGAGCATGAGAAACAGGTAGACTGCAGTTTTTCAAAATCAATGTTTACAAACATGTTTCACTGTCAGATGCTGTTCAAATATGATAAATATGAAGGCAAAAGCTGTTTCCAGTCATGTTGTATCAAGGAAGTGACTCCATACAGTGAGTGGCAAAATTGGCATTTTCAGCCCGCGAAAAGCTATTGTCGAGCATTAGAAATAGTAACAGTGCACTTTTTGAAAATCAATGTTTACAAACATGTTTCACTGTCAGATGCTGTTCAAAAATGATAAATATGAAGGCAAAAGCTGTTTCCGGTCACGTTGTATCAAGGAATTGACTCCATAAAGTGTGTGGCAAAAGTGGCATTTTCAGCCCGCGAAAAGCTGTTTTAGAGCATGAGAAACAGGTAGACTGCAGTTTTTCAAATTCAATGTTTACAAACATGTTTTACTGTCAGATGCTGTTCAAATATGATAAATATGAAGGCAAAAGCTGTTTCCAGTCACGTTGTATCAATTAATGGACTCCATACAGTGAGTGGCAAAAGTGTAATTTTCAGCCCGCGAATAGCTGTTTAAGAGTAGTAGAAATAGCAACAGTGGACCTTTTGAAAATCAATGTTTTCAAACATGTTTCACTGTCAGATGGTTTTCAAATATGATAAATATGAAGGCAAAAGCTGTTTCCAGTCACGTTGTATCAAGTAATTGACTCCATACAGTAATTCGCCAAAGTGGATTTTACAGCCCGCGAAAAGCTGTTTGAGAGCATGAGAAACAGCTATACTGTAGTTTTTCAAAATCAATGTTTACAAACATGTTTCACTGTCAGATGCTGTTCAAATATGATAAATATGAAGGCAAAAGCTGTTTCCAGTCACGTTGTATCAAGTAATTGACTCCATACAGTGTGTGGCAAAAGTGGCATTTTCAGTCCGCGAAAAGCTGTTTTAGAGCATTAGACATAACAACAGTGCACTTTTTGAAAATCAATGTTTACAAACATGTTTCACTGTCAGATGCTGTTCAAATATGATAAATATTAAGGCAAAAGCTGTTTCCAGTCATGTTGTATCAAGGAATTGACTCCATAAAGTGTGTGGCAAAAGTGGCATTTTCAGCCCGCGAAAAGCTGTTTTAGAGCATGAGAAACAGTAAACTGCACTTTTTGAAAATCAATGTTTACAAACATGTTTCACTGTCAGATGCTGTTCAAATATGATAAATATTAAGGCAAAAGCTGTTTCCAGTCATGTTGTATCAAGGAATTGACTCCATACAGTGAGTGGCAAAATTGGCATTTTCAGCCCGCGAAAAGCTGTTGTAGAGCATTAGAAATAGTAACAGTGCACTTTTTGAAAATCAATGTTTACAAACATGTTTCACTGTCAGATGCTGTTCAAATATGATAAATATGAAGGCAAAAGCTGTTTCCAGTCACGTTGTATCAAGTAATTGACTCCATACAGTGTGTGGCAAAAGTGGCATTTTCAGTCCGCGAAAAGCTGTTTTAGAGCATTAGACATAACAACAGTGCACTTTTTGAAAATCAATGTTTACAAACATGTTTCACTGTCAGATGCTGTTCAAATATGATAAATATTAAGGCAAAAGCTGTTTCCAGTCATGTTGTATCAAGGAATTGACTCCATAAAGTGTGTGGCAAAAGTGGCATTTTCAGCCCGCGAAAAGCTGTTTTAGAGCATTAGACATAGCAACAGTGCATTTTTTGAAAATCAATGTTTACAAACATGTTTCACTGTCAGATGCTGTTCAAATATGATAAATATTAAGGCAAAAGCTGTTTCCAGTCATGTTGTATCAAGGAATTGACTCCATACAGTGAGTGGCAAAATTGGCATTTTCAGCCCGCGAAAAGCTGTTGTAGAGCATTAGAAATAGTAACAGTGCACTTTTTGAAAATCAGTGTTTACAAACATGTTTCACTGTCAGATGCTGTTCAAAAATGATAAATATGAAGGCAAAAGCTGTTTCCGGTCACGTTGTATCAAGTAATGGACTCCATACAGTGAGTGGCAAAAGTGACATTTTCAGCCAGCGAAAAGCTGTTTTAGAGCATTAGAAAAAGCTAGACTGCAGTTTTTTAAAATCAATGTTTACAAACATGTTTCACTGTCAGATGCTGTTCAAATATGATAAATATGAAGGCAAAAGCTGTTTCCAGTCACGTTGTATCAAGGAATTGACTCAATACAGTGAGTTGCAAAAGTGGCATTTTCAGCCCGCGAAAAGCTGTTTTAGAGCATTAGAAATAGCAACAGTGCACTTTTTGAAAATCAATGTTTACAAACATGTTTCACTGTCAGATGCTGTTCAAATATGATAAATATGAAGGCAAAAGCTGTTTCCAGTCACGTTGTATCAAGGAATTGACTCCATACAGTGAGTGGCAAAATTGGCATTTTCAGCCCGCGAAAAGCTGTTGTAGAGCATTAGAAATAGTAACAGTGCACTTTTTGAAAATCAATGTTTACAAACATGTTTCACTGTCAGATGCTGTTCAAACATGATAAATATGAAGGCAAAAGCTGTTTCCAGTCACGTTGTATCAAGGAATTGACTCCATAAGGTATGTGCCAAAAGTGGCATTTTCAGCACGCGAATAGCTATTTTCGAGCAATAGAAACGGGTAGACTGCAGTTTTTGAAAATCAATGTTTACAAACATGTTTCACTGTCAGATGCTGTTCAAATATGATAAATATGAAGGCTATAGCTGTTTCCAGTCACGTTGTATCAAGGAATTAATCCATACAGTAAGTGGCAAAAGTGGCATGATCAGCCCGCGAAAAGCTCTTTTACAGCTTTAGGAACAGCTACACTGCAGTTTTTCAAAATCAATGTTTACAAACATGTTTCACTGTCAGATGCTTTTCAAATATGATAAATATGAAGGCAAAAGCTGTTTCCAGTCACGTTGTATCAAGGAATTGACTCCATACAGTGAGTGGCACATGTGGCATTTTCAGCCTGCGAAAAGCTGTTTTAGAGCATGAGAAACAGGTAGACTGCAGTTTTTCAAAATCAATGTTTACAAACATGTTTCACTGTCAGATGCTGTTCAAATATGATAAATATGAAGGCAAAAGCTGTTTCCAGTCATGTTGTATCAAGGAATTGACTCCATACAGTGAGTGGAAAAATTGGCATTTTGAGCCCGCGAAAAGCTATTGTCGAGCATTAGAAATAGTAACAGTGCACTTTTTGAAAATCAATGTTTACAAACATGTTTCACTGTCATATGCTGTTCAAAAATGATAAATATGAAGGCAAAAGCTGTTTCCGGTCACGTTGTATCAAGGAATTGACTCCATAAAGTGTGTGGCAAAAGTGGCATTTTCAGCCCGCGAAAAGCTGTTTTAGAGCATGAGAAACAGGTAGACTGCAGTTTTTCAAATTCAATGTTTACAAACATGTTTCACTGTCAGATTCTGTTCAAATATGATAAATATGAAGGCAAAAGCTGTTTCCAGTCACGTTGTATCAATTAATGGACTCCATACAGTGAGTGGCAAAAGTGTAATTTTCAGCCCGCGAATAGCTGTTGAAGAGTAGTAGAAATAGCAACAGTGGACCTTTTGAAAATCAATGTTTACAACCATGTTTCACTGTCAGATGGTTTTCAAATATGATAAATATGAAGGCAAAAGCTGTTTCCAGTCACGTTGTATCAAGTAATTGACTCCATACAGTAATTCGCCAAAGTGGATTTTACAGCCCGCGAAAAGCTGTTTGAGAGCATGAGAAACAGCTATACTGTAGTTTTTCAAAATCAATGTTTACAAACATGTTTCACTGTCAGATGCTGTTCAAATATGATAAATATGAAGGCAAAAGCTGTTTCCAGTCACGTTGTATCAAGTAATTGACTCCATACAGTGTGTGGCAAAAGTGGCATTTTCAGTCCGCGAAAAGCTGTTTTAGAGCATTAGACATAACAACAGTGCACTTTTTGAAAATCAATGTTTACAAACATGTTTCACTGTCAGATGCTGTTCAAATATGATAAATATTAAGTCAAAAGCTGTTTCCAGTCATGTTGTATCAAGGAATTGACTCCATAAAGTGTGTGGCAAAAGTGGCATTTTCAGCCCGCGAAAAGCTGTTTTAGAGCAATAGACATAGCAACAGTGCACTTTTTGAAAATCAATGTTTACAAACAAGTTTCACTGTCAGATGCTGTTCAAATATGATAAATATTAAGGCAAAAGCTGTTTCCAGTCATGTTGTATCAAGGAATTGACTCCATACAGTGAGTGGCAAAATTGGCATTTTCAGCCCGCGAAAAGCTGTTGTAGAGCATTAGAAATAGTAACAGTGCACTTTTTGAAAATCAGTGTTTACAAACATGTTTCACTGTCAGATGCTGTTCAAAAATGATAAATATGAAGGCAAAAGCTGTTTCCGGTCACGTTGTATCAAGTAATGGACTCCATACAGTGAGTGGCAAAAGTGACATTTTCAGCCAGCGAAAAGCTGTTTTAGAGCATTAGAAAAAGCTAGACTGCAGTTTTTTAAAATCAATGTTTACAAACATGTTTCACTGTCAGATGCTGTTCAAATATGATAAATATGAAGCCAAAAGCTGTTTCCAGTCACGTTGTATCAAGGAGTTGACTACATATAGTGAGTGGCAAATGTGTCATTTTCAGCCCCCGAAAAGCTGTTTTAGAGCATTAGAAATAGCAACAGTGCACTTTTTGAAAATCAATGTTTACAAACATGTTTCACTGTCAGATGCTGTTCAAATATGATAAATATGAAGGCAAAAGCTGTTTCCAGTCACGTTGTATCAAGGAATTGACTCCATCCAGTAAGTATCAAAAGTGGCATTTTAAGCTCGCGAAAAGCTGTTTTAGAGCATGACAAACATCTAGACTGTAATTTTTGAAAATCAATGTTTGCAAACATGTTTCACTGTCAGATGCTATTCAAATATGATGAATATGAAGGCAAATGCTGTTTCCAGTCACCTTGTATCAAGGAATTGACTCCATACAGAAAGTGACAAAAGTGGTATTTTCAGTCCACGAAAAGCTGTTTTAGAGCATTAGACATAACAACAGTGCACTTTTTGAAAATCAATGTTTACAAACATGTTTCACTGTCAGATGCTATTCAAATATGATAAATATTAAGGCAAAAGCTGTTTCCAGTCATGTTGTATCAAGGAATTTACTCCATACAGTGAGTGGCAAAATTGGCATTTTCAGCCAGCGAAAAGCTGTTTTAGAGTTTGAGAAACAGGTAGACTGCAGATTTTAAAAATCAATGTTCACAAAAATGTTTCACTGTCAGATGCTGTTCAAATATGATAAATATGAAGGCAAAAGCTGTTTCCAGTCACGTTGTATCAAGTAATGGACTCCATACAGTGTGTGGCAAAAGTGACATTTTCAGCCCGCGAAAAGCTGTTTTAGAGCATTAGAAATAGCAACAGTGCACTTTTTGAAAATCAATGTTTACAAACATGTTTCACTGTCAGATGCTGTTCAAATATGATAAATATGAAGGCAAAACCTGTTTCCAGTCACGTTGTATCAAGGAATTGACTCCATACAGTTAATGGCAAAAGTGGCATTTTCAGCCCGCGAAAAGCTTTTTTAGAGAATTAGAAATAGCAACAGTGCACTTTTTGAAAATCAATGTTTACAAACATGTTTCACTGTCAGATGCTGTTCAAATATGAAAAAAATGAAGGCAAAAGCTGTTTCCTGTCACGTTGTGTCAAGGAATTGACTCCATACAGTAAGTATCAAAAGTGGCATTTTCAGTCAAGGAAAAGCTGTTTTAGAGCATTAGAAATAGCAACAGTGCACTTTTTTAAAATCAATGTTTACAAACATGTTTCACTGTCAGATCCTGTTCAAATATGATAAATATGAAGGCAAAAGCTGTTTCCAGTCATGTTGTATCAAGTAATGGACTCATACAGTGAGAGGCAAATGTGGCATTTTCAGACCGCGAAAAGCTGTTTAAGAGCAATAGAAATAGCAGCAGTGCACCTCTGGAAAATCAATGTTTGCAAACATGTTTCATTGTCAGATGCTGTTCAAATATGATAAATATGAAGGCAAAAGCTGTTTCCAGTCACGTTGTATCAAGAAATGGACTCCATGCAGTGAGTGGCTAAAGTGGCATTTTCAGCCCGCGAAAAGCTGTTTAAGAGCATTAGAAATAGCTAGACTGCAGTTTTTAAAAATCAATGTTTACAAACATGTTTCACTGTCAGATGCTGTTCAAATATGATAGATATGAAGGCAAAAGCTTTTTCCAGTCACGTTGGATGAAGGAATTGACTCCATACAGTGAGTGGCAAAAGTGGCATTTTCAGCCCGCGAAAAGCTGTTTTACAGCATTAGAAACAGGTAGACTGCAGTTTTTCAAAACCGATGTTTACAAACATGTTTCACTGTCAGATGCTGTTCAAATATGAAAAATATGAAGGCTAAAGCTGTTTCCAGTCATGTTGTATCAAGGAATTTACTCCATACAGTGAGTGGCAAAAGTGGCATTTTCAGCCCGCGAAAAGCTGTTTTAGAGCATTAGAAATAGCAACAGTGAACTTTTGAAAATCAATGTTTACAAACATGTTTCACTGTCAGATGCTGTTCAAATATGATAGATATGAAGGCAAAAGCTTTTTCCAGTCACGTTGGATGAAGGAATTGACTCCATACAGTGAGTGGCAAAAGTGGCATTTTCAGCACGCGAAAAGCTGTTTTAGAGCATTAGAAATAGCAACAGTGCACTTTTTGAAAATCAATGTTTACAAACATGCTTCACTGTCAGATCCTGTTTAAATATGATAAATATGAAGGCAATAACTGTTTCCAGTCACGTTGTATCAAGGAATTGACTCCATTAGGTAAGTGGCAAAAGTGGCATTTTCAGCCCGCGAAAAGCTGTTTAAGAACATGAGAAACAGGTTGACTGCAGTTTTTCAAAATCAATGTTTACAAACATGTTTCACTGTCAGATGCTGTTCAAATATGATAAATATGAAGGCAAAAGCTGTTTCCAGTCACGTTGTATCAAGGAATTGACTCCATACAGTGAGTGGCAAAAGTGGCATTTTCAGCGCGCGAAAAGCTGTTTTAGAGCTTTAGAAATAGCAACAGTTTACAATTTGAAAATCAATGTTTACAAACATGTTTCACTGTCATATGCTGTTTAAATATGATAAATATGAAGGCAAAAGCTTTTTCCAGTCACTTTGTATAAAGGAATTGACTCCATACAGTAAATGGCAAAAGTGGCATTTTCAGCCAGCGAAAAGCTGTATTAGAGCAATAGAAATAGGAACAGTGCACTTTTTTAAAATCAATGTATACAAACATGTTTCACTGTCAGATGCTGTTCAAATATGATAAATATGAAGGCAAAAGCTGTTTCCAGTCACGTTGTATCAAGGAATTGACTCAATACAGTGAGTTGCAAAAGTGGCATTTTCAGGCCGCGAAAAGCTGTTTTCGAGCATTAGAAATAGCAACAGTGCACTTTTTGAGAATCAATGTTTACCAACATGTTTCACTGTCAGATGCTGTTCAAATATGATAAATATGAAGGCAAAAGCTGTTTCCAGTCACGTTGTATCACGGAATTGACTCAATACAGTGAGTGGCAAAAGTGGCATTTTCAGCCCGCGAACGGCTGTTTTAGAGCATTAGAATTAGCAACAGTGCACTTTTTGAAAATCAATGTTTACAAACATGTTTCACTGTCAGATGCTGTTCAAAAATGATAAATATGAAGGCAAAAGCTGTTTCCGGTCACGTTGTATCAAGGAATTGACTCCATAAGGTAAGTGGCAAAAGTGGCATTTTCAGCGCGCGAATAGCTATTTTCGAGCAATAGAAACGGGTAGACTGCAGTTTTTGAAAATCAATGTTTACAAACATGTTTCACTGTCAGATGCTGTTCAAATATGATAAATATGAAGGCTATAGCTGTTTCCAGTCACGTTGTATCAAGGAATTTACTCCATACAGAAAGTGGCAAAAGTGGCATGATCAGCCCGCGAAAAGCTCTTTTACAGCTTTAGAAACAGCTACACTGCAGTTTTTCAAAATCAATGTTTACAAACATGTTTCACTGTCAGATGCTGTTCAAATATGAAAAATATGAAGGCAAAAGCTGTTTCCAGTCACGTTGTATCAAGTAATGGACTCCATACAGTGTGTGGCAAAAGTGGCATTTTCAGTCCGCGAAAAGCTGTTTTAGAGCATTAGACATAACAACAGTGCACTTTTTGAAAATCAATGTTTACAAACATGTTCCACTGTCAGATGCTGTTCAAATATGATAAATATTAAGGCAAAAGCTGTTTCCAGTCATGTTGTATCAAGGAATTGACTCCATACAGTGAGTGGCAAAATTGGCATTTTCAGCCAGCGAAAAGCTGTTTTAGAGCATGAGAAACAGGTAGACTGCAGATTTTAAAAATCAATGTTCACAAAAACTTTTCACTGTCAGATGCTGTTCAAATATGATAAATATGAAGGCAAAAGCTGTTTCCAGTCACGTTGTATCAAGTAATGGACTCCATACAGTGTGTGGCAAAAGTGACATTTTCAGCCCGCGAAAAGCTGTTTTCGAGCATTAGACATAGCAACAGTGCACTTTTTGAAAATCAATGTTTACAAACATGTTTCACTGTCAGATGCTGTTCAAATATGATAAATATGAAGGCAAAAGCTGTTTCCAGTCACGTTGTATCACGGAATTGACTCAATACAGTGAGTGGCAAAAGTGGCATTTTCAGCCCGCGAACGGCTGTTTTAGAGCATTAGAATTAGCAACACTGCAGTTTTTCAAAATCAATGTTTACAAACATGTTTCACTGTCAGATGCTGTTCAAAAATGATAAATATGAAGGCAAAAGCTGTTTCCGGTCACGTTGTATCAAGTAATGGACTCTATACAGTGAGTGGCAAAAGTGACATTTTCAGCCCGCGAAAAGCTGTTTTAGAGCATTAGAAAAAGCTAGACTGCAGTTTTTCAAAATCAATGTTTACAAACATTTTTCACTGTCAGATGCTGTTCAAATATGATAAATATGAAGCCAAAAGCTGTTTCCATTCACGTTGTATCAAGGAGTTGACTACATATAGTGAGTGGCAAAAGTGTCATTTTCAGCCCCCGAAAAGCTGTTTTAGAGCATTAGAAATAGCAACAGTGCACTTTTTGAAAATCAATGTTTACAAACATGTTTCACTGTCAGATGCTGTTCAAATATGATAAATATGAAGGCAAAACCTGTTTCCAGTCGCGTTGTATCAAGGAATTGACTCCATACAGTGAGTGGCAAAAGTGGCATTTTCAGCGCGCGAAAAGCTTTTTTAGAGAATTAGAAATAGCAACAGTGCACTTTTTGAAACTCAATGTTTACAAACATGTTTCACTGTCAGATGCTGTTCAAATATGAAAAAAATGAAGGCAAAAGCTGTTTCCTGTCACGTTGTGTCAAGGAATTGACTCCATACAGTAGGTATCAAAAGTGGCATTTTCAGCCCGCGAAAAGCTGTTTCAGAGCATGAGAAACAATAAGACTGCAGTTTTTCAAAATCAGTGTTTACAAACATGTTTCACTGTCAGATGCTGTTCAAATATGATAAATATGAAGGCTAAAGCTCTCTCCAGTCACTTTGTGTAAGGGAATTGACTCCATACAGTAAGTTTCAAAAGTGGCATTTTCAGCCCGCGAAAAGCTGTTTAAGAGCATGAGAAACAGGTAGACTGCAGTTTTTAAAAATCAATGTTTACAAACATGTTTCACTGTCAGATGCTGTTCAAATATGACAAATATGAAGGCAAAAGCTGTTTCCAGTCACGTTGTATCATGGAATTGACTCCATACAGTAAGTGGCAAAAGTGGCAATTTCAGCCCGCGAAAAGCTGTTTTAGAGCATGAAAAACAGCTAGTCTGCAGTATTTCAAAATCAATGATTACAAACATGTTTCACTGTCAGATGCTGTTCAAATATGATAAATATGAAGGCAAAAGCTGATTCCAGTCACGTTGTATCAAGGAATTGATTCCACACAGTGAGTGGCAAAAGTGGCATTTTCAGCATACGAAAATCGGTTTTAGAGCATTAGAAACAGGTAGACTGCAGTTTTTAAAAATCAATCATTACAAACTTGTTTCACTGTATGATGCAATTCAAATATGATGAATATGAAGGCAAAAGCTGTTTCCAGTCACATTTTGTCAAGGAATTGACTCCGTACAGTAAGTGACAAAAGTGGAATTTTCAGCCCGCGAACGGCTGTTTTAGAGCATTAGAAATAGCAACAGTGCACTTTTTGAAAATCAATGTTTACAAACATGTTTCACTGTCAGATGCTGTTCAAAAATGATAAATATGAAGGCAAAAGCTGTTTCCGGTCACGTTGTATCAAGGAATTGACTCCATAACGTAAGTGGCAAAAGTGGCATTTTCAGCACGCGAATAGCTATTTTCGAGCAATAGAAACGGGTAGACTGCAGTTTTTGAAAATCAATGTTTACAAACATGTTTCACTGTCAGATGCTGTTCCAATATGATAAAAATGAAGGCAAAAGCTGTTTCCTGTCACGTTGTATCAAGGAATTGACGCCATACGGTAAGAATCAAAAGTGGCATTTTCAGCTCGCGAAAAGCTGTTTTAGAGCATGAGAAACAGGTAGACTGCACTTTTTCAAATTCAATGTTTACAAACATGTTTCACTGTCAGATGCTGTTCAAATATGATAAATATGAAGGCAAAAGCTGTTTCCAGTCACGTTGTATCAATTAATGGACTCCATACAGTGAGTGGCAAAAGTGTAATTTTCAGCCCGCGAATAGCTGTTTAAGAGCAGTAGAAATAGCAACAGTGGACCTTTTGAAAATCAATGTTTACAACCATGTTTCACTGTCAGATGGTTTTCAAATATGATAAATATGAAGGCAAAAGCTGTTTCCAGTCACATTGTATCAAGTAATTGACTCCATACAGTAATTCGCAAAAGTGGATTTTACAGCCCGCGAAAAGCTGTTTGAGAGCATGAGAAACAGCTATACTGCAGTTTTTCAAAATCAATGTTTACAAACATGTTTCACTGTCAGATGCTGTTCAAATATGATAAATATGAAGGCAAAAGCTGTTTCCAGTCACGTTGTATCACGGAATTGACTCAATACAGTGAGTGGCAAAAGTGGCATTTTCAGCCCGCGAAAAGCTGTTTTAGAGCAGTAGAAATAGCAAAAGTGCACTTTTTAAAATCAATGTTTACAAACATGCTTCACTGTCAGATGCTGTTTAAATATGATAAATATGAAGGCAATAACTGTTTCCAGTCACGTTGTATCAAGGAATTGACTCCAAACAGTAAGTGGCAAAAGTGGCATTTTCAGCCCGCGAATGCTGTTTTAGAGCATTAGAAACAGGTTGACTGCAGTTTTTCAAAATCAATGTTTACAAACATGTTTCACTGTCAGATGCTGTTCAAATATGATAAATATGAAGGCAAAAGCTGTTTCCAGTCAGGTTGTATGAAGGAATTGACTCATTACAGTGAGTGGCAAAAGTGGCATTTTCAGCCCGCGAAAAGCTGTTTTAGAGCATTAGACATAGCAACAGTTTACAATTTGAAAATCAATGTTTACAAACATGTTTCACTGTCACATGCTGTTTAAATATGATAAATATGAAGGCAAAAGCTGTTTCCAGTCAGGTTGTGTCAATGAATTGACTACATGCAGTGAGTGGCAAAAGTGGCATTTTCAGCCCGCGATAAGCTGTTTTAGAGCATTAGACATATCAACAGTGCACAATTTGAAAATCAATGTTTACAAACATGTTTCACTGTCAGATGCTGTTCAAATATGATGAATATGAAGGCAAAAGCTGTTTCCAGACAGGTTGTATGAAGGAATTGACTCAATACAGTGAGTGGCAAAAGTGACATTTTCAGCCCGCGAAAAGCTGTTTTAGACCAATAGACATAGCAACACTGCACAATTTGAAAATCAATGTTTACAAACATGCTTCACTGTCAGATCCTGTTTAAATATGATAAATATGAAGGCAATTACTGTTTCCAGTCACGTTGTATCAAGGAATTGACTCCAAACAGTAAGTGGCAAAAGTGGCATTTTCAGCCCGCGAAAAGCTGTTTTAGAGCATTAGAAAAAAGTTGACTGCAGTTTTTCAAAATCAATGTTTACAAACATGTTTCACTGTCAGATGCTGTTCAAATATGATAAAAATGAAGGCAAAAGCTGTTTCCAGTCACGTTGTATCAAGGAATTGACTCAATACAGTGAGTTGCAAAAGTGGCATTTTCAGCCCGCGAAAAGCTGTTTTAGAGCATTAGAAATAGCAACAGTGCACTTTTTGAGATTCAATGTTTACCAACATGTTTCACTGTCAGATGCTGTTCAAATATGATAAATATGAAGGCAAAAGCTGTTTCCAGTCACGTTGTATCACGGAATTGACTCAATACAGTGAGTGGCAAAAGTGGCATTTTCAGCCCGTGAAAAGCTGTTTTAGAGCATTAGAAACAGGTTGACTGCAGTTTTTCAAAATCAATGTTTACAAACATGTTTCACTGTCAGATGCTGTTCAAATATGATAAATATGAAGGCAAAAGCTGTTTCCAGTCACGTTGTATCAAGGAATTGACTCCATAAGGTAAGTGGCAAAAGTGGCATTTTCAGCCCGCGAAAAGCTGTTATAGAGCATGAGAAACAGGTAGACTGCACTTTTTCAAATTCAATGTTTACAAACATGTTTCACTGTCAGATGCTGTTCAAATATGATAAATATGAAGGCAAAAGCTGTTTCCAGTCACGTTGTATCAATTAATGGACTCCATACAGTGAGTGGCAAAAGTGTAATTTTCAGCCCGCGAATAGCTGTTTAAGAGCAGTAGAAATAGCAACAGTGGACCTTTTGAAAATCAATGTTTACAACCATGTTTCACTGTCAGATGGTTTTCAAATATGATAAATATGAAGGCAAAAGCTGTTTCCAGTCACATTGTATCAAGTAATTTACTCCATACAGTAATTCGCAAAAGTGGATTTTACAGACCGCGAAAAGCTGTTTGAGAGCATGAGAAACAGCTATACTGTAGTTTTTCAAAATCAATGTTTACAAACATGTTTCACTGTCAGATGCTGTTCAAATATGATAAAAATGAAGGCAAAAGCTGTTTCTAGTCATGTTGTATCAAGGAATTGACTCCATACAGTGAGTGGCAAAAGTGGCATTTTCAGCCTGCGAAAAGCTGTTTTAGAGCATTAGAAATAGCAACAGTGCACTTTTTGAAAATCAATGTTTACAAACATGCTTTACTGTCAGATGCTGTTTAAATATGATAAATATGAAGGCAATAACTGTTTCCAGTCACGTTGTATCAAGGAATTGACTCCAAACAGTAAGTGGCAAAAGTGGCATTTTCAGCCCGCGAAAAGCTGTTTTAGAGCATTAGAAACAGGTTGACTGCAGTTTTTCAAAATCAATGTTTACAAACATGTTTCACTGTCAGATGCTGTTCAAATATGATAAATATGAAGGCAATAGCTGTTTCCAGTCAGGTTGTGTCAAGGAATTGACTCCATACAGTGAGTGGCAAAAGTGGCATTTTCAGGCCGCGAAAAGCTGTTTTTGGAGCATTAGACATAGCAACAGTGCACAATTTGAAAATCAATGTTTAGAAACATGTTTCACTGTCAGATGCTGTTTAAATATGATAAATATGAAGGCAAAAGCTTTTTCCAGTCACTTTGTATAAAGGAATTGACTCCATACAGTAAATGGCAAAAGTGGCATTTTCAGCCAGCGAAAAGCTGTATTAGAGCAATAGAAATAGCAACAGTGCACTTTTTTAAAATCAATGTATACAAACATGTTTCACTTTCAGATGCTGTTCAAATATGATAAATATGAAGGCAAAAGCTGTTTCCAGACAGGTTGTATGAAGGAATTGACTCAATACAGTGAGTGGCAAAAGTGACATTTTCAGCCCGCGAAAAGCTGTTTTAGACCAATAGACATAGCAACAGTGCACAATTTGAAAATCAATGTTTACAAACATGCTTCACTGTCAGATCCTGTTTAAATATGATAAATATGAAGGCAATTACTGTTTCCAGTCACGTTGTATCAAGGAATTGACTCCAAACAGTAAGTGGCAAAAGTGGCATTTTCAGCCCGCGAAAAGCTGTTTTAGAGCATTAGAAACAAGTTGACTGCAGTTTTTCAAAATCAATGTTTACAAACATGTTTCACTGTCAGATGCTGTTCAAATATGATAAAATGAAGGCAAAAGCTGTTTCCAGTCACGTTGTATCAAGGAATTGACTCAATACAGTGAGTTGCAAAAGTGGCATTTTCAGCCCGCGAAAAGCTGTTTTAGAGCATTAGAAATAGCAACAGTGCACTTTTTGAGATTCAATGTTTACCAACATGTTTCACTGTCAGATGCTGTTCAAATATGATAAATATGAAGGCAAAAGCTGTTTCCAGTCACGTTGTATCACGGAATTGACTCAATACAGTGAGTGGCAAAAGTGGCATTTTCAGCCCGTGAAAAGCTGTTTTAGAGCATTAGAAACAGGTTGACTGCAGTTTTTCAAAATCAATGTTTACAAACATGTTTCACTGTCAGATGCTGTTCAAATATGATAAATATGAAGGCAAAAGCTGTTTCCAGTCACGTTGTATCAAGGAATTGACTCCATAAGGTAAGTGGCAAAAGTGGCATTTTCAGCCCGCGAAAAGCTGTTATAGAGCATGAGAAACAGGAAGACTGCAGTTTTTCAAAATCAATGTTTACAAACAAGTTTCACTGTCAGATGCTGTTCAAATATGATAAATATGAAGGCAAAAGCTGTTTCCAGTCACATTGTATGAAGGAATTGACTCCATACAGTGAGTGGCAAAAGTGGAATTTTCAGCGCGCGAAAAGCTGTTTTAGAGCATTAGACATAGCAACAGTTTACAATTTGAAAATCAATGTTTACAAACATGTTTCACTGTCACATGCTGTTTAAATATGATAAATATGAAGGCAAAAGCTTTTTCCAGTCACTTTGTATAAAGGAATTGACTCCATACAGTAAATGGCAAAAGTGGCATTTTCAGCCAGCGAAAAGCTGTATTAGAGCAATAGAAATAGCAACAGTGCACTTTTTTAAAATCAATGTATACAAACATGTTTCACTTTCAGATGCTGTTCAAATATGATAAATATGAAGGCAAAAGCTGTTTCCAGACAGGTTGTATGAAGGAATTGACTCAATACAGTGAGTGGCAAAAGTGACATTTTCAGCCCGCGAAAAGCTGTTTTAGACCAATAGACATAGCAACAGTGCACAATTTGAAAATCAATGTATACAAACATGCTTCACTGTAAGATCCTGTTTAAATATGATAAATATGAAGGCAATAACTGTTTCCAGTCACGTTGTATCAAGGAATTGACTCCAAACAGTAAGTGGCAAAAGTGGCATTTTCAGCCCGCGAAAAGCTGTTTTAGAGCATTAGAAACAAGTTGACTGCAGTTTTTCAAAATCAATGTTTACAAACATGTTTCACTGTCAGATGCTGTTCAAATATGATAAATATGAAGGCAAAAGCTGTTTCCAGTCACGTTGTATCAAGGAATTGACTCAATACAGTGAGTTGCAAAAGTGGCATTTTCAGGCCGCGAAAAGCTGTTTTAGAGCATTAGAAATAGCAACAGTACACTTTTTGAGATTCAATGTTTACCAACATGTTTCACTGTCAGATGCTGTTCAAATATGATAAATATGAAGGCAATAACTGTTTCCAGTCACGTTGTATCAAGGAATTGACTCCAAACAGTAAGTGGCAAAAGTGGCATTTTCAGCCCGCGAAAAGCTGTTTTAGAGCATTAGAAACAGGTTGACTGCAGTTTTTCAAAATCAATGTTTACAAACATGTTTCACTGTCAGATGCTGTTCAAATATGATAAATATGAAGGCAAAAGCTGTTTGCAGTCACGTTGTATCAAGGAATTGACTCCATAAGGTAAGTGGCAAAAGTGGCATTTTCAGCCCGCGAAAAGCTGTTATAGAGAATGAGAAACAGGTAGACTGCAGTTTTTCAAAATCAATGTTTACAAACAAGTTTCACTGTCAGATGCTGTTCAAATATGATAAATATGAAGGCAAAAGCTGTTTCCAATCACATTGAATGAAGGAATTGACTCCATACAGTGAGTGGCAAAAGTGGCATTTTCAGCGCGCGAAAAGCTGTTTTAGAGCATTAGACATAGCAACAGTTTACAATTTGAAAATCAATGTTTACAAACATGTTTCACTGTCACATGCTGTTTAAATATGATAAATATGAAGGCAAAAGCTTTTTCCAGTCACTTTGTATAAAGGAATTGACTCCATACAGTAAATGGCAAAAGTGGCATTTTCAGCCAGCGAAAAGCTGTATTAGAGCAATAGAAATAGCAACAGTGCACTTTTTGAAAATCAATGTTTACAAACATGTTTCACTGTCAGATGCTGTTCAAATATGATAGATATGAAGGCAAAAGCTTTTTCCTGTCACGTTGGATGAAGGAATTGACTCCATACAGGGAGTGGCAAAAGTGGCATTTTCAGCCCGCGAAAAGCTGTTTTAGAGCATTAGAAAGAGCAACAGTGCACTTTTTGAAAATCAATGTTTACAAACATGCTTCACTGTCAGATGCTGTTCAAATATGATAAATATGAAGGCAATAACTGTTTCCAGTCACGTTGTATCAAGGAATTGACTCCAAACAGTAAGTGGCAAAAGTGGCATTTTCAGCCCGCGAAAAGCTGTTTTAGAGCATTAGAAACAGGTTGACTGCAGTTTTTCAAAATCAATGTTTACAAACATGTTTCACTGTCAGATGCTGTTCAAATATGATAAATATGAAGGCAAAAGCTGTTTCCAGTCACGTTGTATCAAGGAATTGACTCCATAAGGTAAGTGGCAAAAGTGGCATTTTCAGCCCGCGAAAAGCTGTTATAGAGCATGAGAAACAGGTAGACTGCAGTTTTTCAAAATCAATGTTTACAAACAAGTTTCACTGTCAGATGCTGTTCAAATATGATAAATATGAAGGCAAAAGCTGTTTCCAGTCACATTGTATGAAGGAATTGACTCCATACAGTGAGTGGCAAAAGTGGCATTTTCAGCGCGCGAAAAGCTGTTTTAGAGCATTAGACATAGCAACAGTTTACAATTTGAAAATCAATGTTTACAAACATGTTTCACTGTCACATGCTGTTTAAATATGATAAATATGAAGGCAAAAGCTTTTTCCAGTCACTTTGTATAAAGGAATTTACTCCATACAGTAAATGGCAAAAGTGGCATTTTCAGCCAGCGAAAAGCTGTATTAGAGCAATAGAAATAGCAACAGTGCACTTTTTTAAAATCAATGTATACAAACATTTTTCACTGTCAGATGCTGTTCAAATATGATAAATATGAAGGCAAAAGCTGTTTCCAGTCAGGTTGTATGAAGGAATTGACTCAATACAGTGAGTGGCAAAAGTGGCATTTTCAGCCCGCGAAAAGCTGTTTTAGAGCAATAGACATAGCAACAGTGCACAATTTGAAAATCAATGTTTACAAACATGTTTCACTTTCAGATGCTGTTCAAATATGATAAATATGAAGGCAAAAGCTGTTTCCAGTCACGTTGGATGAAGGAATTGACTCCATACAGTGAGTGGCAAAAGTGGCATTTTCAGCCCGCGAAAAGCTGTTTTAGAGCATTAGAAACAGGTAGACTGCAGTTTTTCAAAACCAATGTTTACAAACATGTTTCACTGTCAGATGCTGTTCAAATATGATAAATATGAAGGCGAAAGCTGTTTCCAGTCATGTTGTATCAAGGAATTTACTCCATACAGTGAGTGGCAAAAGTGGCATTTTCAGCCCGCGAAAAGCTGTTTTAGAGCATTAGACATAGCAACAGCGCACAATTTGAAAATCAATGTTTACAAACATGTTTCACTGTCAGATGCTGTTCAAATATTATAGATATGAAGGCAAAAGCTGTTTCCAGTCACGTTGTATCAAGGAATTTACTCCATACAGTGAGTGGCAAAAGTGGCATTTTCAGCCCGCGAAAAGCTGGTTTAGAGCATTAGAAATAACAACAGTGCACTTTTTGAAAATCAATGTTTAATTACATGCTTCACTGTCAGATGCTATTCAAATATGATAAATATGAAGGCAAAAGCTTTTTCCAGTCACGTTGGATGAAGGAATTGACTCCATACAGTGAGTGGCAAAAGTGGCATTTTCAGCCAGCGAAAAGCTGTTTTAGAGCATTAGAAATAGCAACAGTGCACTTTTTGAAAGTCAATGTTTACAAACATGTTTCACTGTCAGATGCTGTTCAAATATGATAAATATGAAGGCAAAAGCTGTTTCCAGTCACGTTGTATCAAGGAATTGACTCCATAAAGTGTGTGGCAAAAGTGGAATTTTCAGCCCGCGAAAAGCTGTTTTAGAGCATTAGACATAGCAACAGTGCACTTTTTGAAAATCAATGTTTACAAACATGTTTCACTGTCAGATGCTGTTCAAATATGACAAATATTAAGGCAAAAGCTGTTTCCAGTCATGTTGTATCAAGGAATTGACTCCATACAGTGAGTGGCAAAATTGGCATTTTCAGCCCGCGAAAAGCTGTTGTAGAGCATTAGAAATAGGAACAGTGCACTTTTTGAAAATCAATGTTTACAAACATGTTTCACTGTCAGATGCTGTTCAAAAATGATAAATATGAAGGCAAAAGCTGTTTCCGGTCACGTTGTATCAAGAAATGGACTCCATACAGTGAGTGGCAAAAGTGACATTTTCAGCCAGCGAAAAGCTGTTTTAGAGCATTAGAAAAAGCTAGACTGCAGTTTTTGAAAATCAATGTTTACAAACATGTTTCACTGTCAGATGCTGTTCAAATATGATAAATATGAAGCCAAAAGCTGTTTCCAGTCACGTTGTATCAAGGAGTTGACTACATATAGTGAGTGGCAAATGTGTCATTTTCAGCCCCCGAAAAGCTGTTTTAGAGCATTAGAAATAGCAACAGTGCACTTTTTGAAAATCAATGTTTACAAACATGTTTCACTGTCACATGCTGTTCAAATATGATAAATATGAAGGCAAAAGCTGTTTCCAGTCACGTTGTATCAAGGAATTGACTCCATCCAGTAAGTATCAAAAGTGGCATTTTAAGCTCGCGAAAAGCTGTTTTAGAGCATGACAAACATCTAGACTGTAATTTTTGAAAATCAATGTTTACAAACATGTTTCACTGTCAGATGCTGTTCAAATATGATAAATATTAAGGCAAAAGCTGTTTCCAGTCATGTTGTATCAAGGAATTTACTCCATACAGTGAGTGGCAAAAGTGGCATTTTCAGCCCGCGAAAAGCTGTTTTAGAGCAATAGACATAGCAACAGTGCACAATTTGAAAATCAATGTTTACAAACATGTTTCACTTTCAGATGCTGTTCAAATATGATAGATATGAAGGCAAAAGCTGTTTCCAGTCACGTTGTATCAAGTAATGGACTCCATACAGTGTGTGGCAAAAGTGACATTTTCAGCCCGCGAAAAGCTGTTTTAGAGCATTAGACATAGCAACAGTGCACTTTTTGAAAATCAATGTTTACAAACATGTTTCACTTTCAGATGCTGTTCAAATATGATAAATATTAAGGCAAAAGCTGTTTCCAGTCATGTTGTATCAAGGAATTGACTCCATACAGTGAGTGGCAAAATTGGCATTTTCAGCCAGCGAAAAGCTGTTTTAGAGTTTGAGAAACAGGTAGACTGCAGATTTTAAAAATCAATGTTCACAAAAATGTTTCACTGTCAGATGCTGTTCAAATATGATAAATATGAAGGCAAAAGCTGTTTCCAGTCACGTTGTATCAAGTAATGGACTCCATACAGTGCGTGGCAAAAGTGACATTTTCAGCCCGCGAAAAGCTGTTTTAGAGCATTACACATAGCAACAGTGCACTTTTTGAAAATCAATGTTTACAAACATGTTTCACTTTCAGATGCTGTTCAAATATGATAAATATTAAGGCAAAAGCTGTTTCCAGTCATGTTGTATCAAGGAATTGACTCCATACAGTGAGTGGCAAAATTGGCATTTTCAGCCAGCGAAAAGCTGTTGTAGAGCATTAGAAATAGTAACAGTGCACTTTTTTAAAATCAATGTTTACAAACATGTTTCACTGTCAGATGCTGTTCAAAAATGATAAATATTAAGGCAAAAGCTGTTTCCGGTCACGTTGTATCAAGTAATGGACTCTATACAGTGAGTGGCAAAAGTGACATTTTCAGCCCGCGAAAAGCTGTTTTAGAGCATTCGAAAAAGCTAGACTGCAGTTTTTGAAAATCAATGTTTACAAACATGTTTCACTGTCAGATGCTGTTCAAAAATGATAAATATGAAGGCAAAAGCTGTTTCCGGTCACGTTGTATCAAGTAATGGACTCTATACAGTGAGTGGCAAAAGTGACATTTTCAGCCCGGGAAAAGCTGTTTTAGAGCATTAGAAAAAGCTAGACTGCAGTTTTTCAAAATCAATGTTTACAAACATGTTTCACTGTCAGATGCTGTTCAAATATGATAAATATGAAGCCAAAAGCTGTTTCCATTCACGTTGTATCAAGGAGTTGACTACATATAGTGAGTGGCAAAAGTGTCATTTTCAGCCCCCGAAAAGCTGTTTAAGAGCATTAGAAATAGCAACAGTGCACTTTTTGAAAATCAATGTTTACAAACATGTTTCACTGTCAGATGCTGTTCAAATATGATAAATATGAAGGCAAAACCTGTTTCCAGTCACGTTGTATCAAGGAATTGACTCCATACAGTTAATGGCAAAAGTGGCATTTTCAGCCCGCGAAAAGCTTTTTTAGAGAATTAGAAATAGCAACAGTGCACTTTTTGAAAATCAATGTTTACAAACATGTTTCACTGTCAGATGCTGTTCAAATATGAAAAAAATGAAGGCAAAAGCTGTTTCCTGTCACGTTGTGTCAAGGAATTGACTCCATACAGTAAGTATCAAAAGTGGCATTTTCAGTCAAGGAAAAGCTGTTTTAGAGCATTAGAAATAGCAACAGTGCACTTTTTTAAAATCAATGTTTACAAACATGTTTCACTGTCAGATGCTGTTCAAATATGATAAATATGAAGGCAAAAGCTGTTTCCAGTCATTGTATCAAGTAATGGACTCATACAGTGAGAGGCAAATGTGGCATTTTCAGACCGCAAAAAGCTGTTTAAGAGCAATAGAAATAGCAGCAGTGCACCTCTGGAAAATCAATGTTTACAAACATGTTTCATTGTCAGATGCTGTTCAAATATGATAAATATGAAGGCAAAAGCTGTTTCCAGTCACGTTGTATCAAGAAATGGACTCCATGCAGTGAGTGGCTAAAGTGGCATTTTCAGCCCGCGAAAAGCTGTTTAAGAGCATTAGAAATAGCTAGACTGCAGTTTTTAAAAATCAATGTTTACAAACATGTTTCACTGTCAGATGCTGTTCAAATATGATACATATGAAGGCAAAAGCTTTTTCCAGTCACGTTGGATGAAGGAATTGACTCCATACAGTGAGTGGCAAAAGTGGCATTTTCAGCCCGCGAAAAGCTGTTTTAGAGCATTAGAAACAGGTAGACTGCAGTTTTTCAAAACCAATGTTTACAAACATGTTTCACTGTCAGATGCTGTTCAAATATGATAGATATGAAGGCAAAAGCTGTTTCCAGTCACGTTGTATCAAGGAATTTACTCAATACAGTGAGTGGCAAAAGTGGCATTTTCAGCCCGCGAAAAGCTGTTTTAGAGCATTAGAAATAGCAACAGTGCACTTTTTGAAAATCAATGTATACAAACACGCTTCACTGTCAGATCCTGTTTAAATATGATAAATATGAAGGCAATAACTGTTTCCAGTCACGTTGTATCAAGGAATTGACTCCATAAGGTAAGTGGCAAAAGTGGCATTTTCAGCCCGCGAAAAGCTGTTTTAGAGCATTAGAAACAGGTTGACTGCAGTTTTTCAAAATCAATGTTTACAAACATGTTTCACTGTCAGATGCTGTTCAAATATGATAAATATGAAGGCAAAAGCTGTTTCCAGTCACGTTGTATCACGGAATTGACTCAACACAGTGAGTGGCAAAAGTGGCATTTTCAGCCCGCGAAAAGCTGTTTTAGAGCATTAGAAATAGCAACAGTGCACTTTTTGAAAATCAATGTTTACAAACATGTTTCACTGTCAGATGCTGTTCAAATATGATAAATATGAAGGCAAAAGCTGTTTCCAGTCACGTTGTATCAAGGAATTGACTCAATACAGTGAGTTGCAAAAGTGGCATTTTCAGGCCGCGAAAAGCTGTTTTAGAGCATTAGAAATAGCAACAGTGCACTTTTTGAAAATCAATGTTTAATAACATGTTTCACTGTCAGATGCTGTTCAAATATGATAAATATGAAGGCAAAAGCTGTTTCAAGTCACGTTGTATCAAGGAATTGACTCAATACATTGAGTGGCAAAAGAGGCATTTTCAGCCCGCGAAAAGCTGTTTTAGAGCATTAGAAATAGCAACAGTGCACTTTTTGAGAATCAATGTTTACCAACATGTTTCACTGTCAGATGCTGTTCAAATATGATAAATATGAAGGCAAAAGCTGTTTCCAGTCACGTTGCATCACGGAATTGACTCAATACAGTGAGTGGCAAAAGTGGCATTTTCAGCCCGCGAAAAGCTGTTTTAGAGCATTAGAAATAGCAACAGTGCACTTTTTGAAAATCAATGTTTACAAACATGCTTCACTGTCAGATGCTGTTTAAATATGATAAATATGAAGGCAATAACTGTTTCCAGTCACGTTGTATCAAGGAATTGACTCCAAACAGTAAGTGGCAAAAGTGGCATTTTCAGCCCGCGAATTGCTGTTTTAGAGCATTAGAAACAGGTTGACTGCAGTTTTTCAAAATCAATGTTTACAAACATGTTTCACTGTCAGATGCTGTTCAAATATGATAAATATGAAGGCAAAAGCTGTTTCCAGTCACGTTGTATCAAGGAATTGACTCCATAAGGTAAGTGCCAAAAGTGGCATTTTCAGCACGCGAATAGCTATTTTCGAGCAATAGAAACGGGTTGACTGTAGTTTTTGAAAATCAATGTATACAAACATGTTTCACTGTCAGATGCTGTTCAAATATGATAAATATGAAGGCTATAGCTGTTTCCAGTCACGTTGTATCAAGGAATTAATCCATACAGTAAGTGGCAAAAGTGGCATGATCAGCCCGCGAAAAGCTCTTTTACAGCTTTAGGAACAGCTACACTGCAGTTTTTCAAAATCAATGTTTACAAACATGTTTCACTGTCAGATGCTGTTCAAATATGATAAATATGAAGGCAAAAGCTGTTTCCAGTCACGTTGTATCAAGGAATTGACTCCATACAGTGAGTGGCACATGTGGCATTTTCAGCCTGCGAAAAGCTGTTTTAGAGCATGAGAAACAGGTAGACTGCAGTTTTTCAAAATCAATGTTTACAAACATGTTTCACTGTCAGATGCTGTTCAAATATGATAAATATGAAGGCAAAAGCTGTTTCCAGTCACGTTGTATCAATTAATGGACTCCATACAGTGAGTGGCACATGTGGCATTTTCAGCCTGCGAAAAGCTGTTTAAGAGCAGTAGAAATAGCAACAGTGGACCTTTTGAAAATCAATGTTTACAACCATGTTTCACTGTCAGATGCTGTTCAAATATGATAAATATTAAGGCAAAAGCTGTTTCCAGTCATGTTGTATCAAGGAATTGACTCCATAAAGTGTGTGGCAAAAGTGGCATTTTCAGCCCGCGAAAAGCTGTTGTAGAGCATTAGACATAGCAACAGTGCATTTTTTGAAAATCAATGTTTACAAACATGTTTCACTGTCAGATGCTGTTCAAATATGATAAATATTAAGGCAAAAGCTGTTTCCAGTCATGTTGTATCAAGGAATTGACTCCATACAGTGAGTGGCAAAATTGGCATTTTCAGCCCGCGAAAAGCTGTTGTAGAGCATTAGAAATAGTAACAGTGCACTTTTTGAAAATCAATGTTTACAAACATGTTTCACTGTCAGATGCTGTTCAAAAATGATAAATATGAAGGCAAAAGCTGTTTCCGGTCACGTTGTATCAAGTAATGGACTCCATACAGTGAGTGGCAAAAGTGACATTTTCAGCCCGCGAAAAGCTGTTTTAGAGCATTAGAAAAAGCTAGACTGCAGTTTTTTAAAATCAATGTTTACAAACATGTTTC
The DNA here is from genome assembly GCA_024666655.1 of Dascyllus trimaculatus. Classification (NCBI taxonomy): domain Eukaryota; kingdom Metazoa; phylum Chordata; class Actinopteri; family Pomacentridae; genus Dascyllus; species Dascyllus trimaculatus. The sequence goes on from JAMOIN010001728.1 coordinate 31,229, forward strand.
ACTGTCAGATGCTGTTCAAATATGATAAATATGAAGCCAAAAGCTGTTTCCAGTCACGTTGTATCAAGGAGTTGACTACATATAGTGAGTGGCAAATGTGTCATTTTCAGCCCCCGAAAAGCTGTTTTAGAGCATTAGAAATAGCAACAGTGTACTTTTTGAAAATCAATGTTTACAAACATGTTTCACTGTCAGATGCTGTTCAAATATGATAAATATGAAGGCAAAAGCTGTTTCCAGTCACGTTGTATCAAGGAATTGACTCCATCCAGTAAGTATCAAAAGTGGCATTTTAAGCTCGCGAAAAGCTGTTTTAGAGCATGACAAACATCTAGACTGTAATTTTTGAAAATCAATGTTTGCAAACATGTTTCACTGTCAGATGCTATTCAAATATGATGAATATGAAGGCAAATGCTGTTTCCAGTCACCTTGTATCAAGGAATTGACTCCATACAGAAAGTGACAAAAGTGGTATTTTCAGTCCGCGAAAGGCTGTTTTAGAGCATTAGACATAACAACAGTGCACTTTTTGAAAATCAATGTTTACAAACATGTTTCACTGTCAGATGCTGTTCAAATATGATAAATATTAAGGCAAAAGCTGTTTCCAGTCATGTTGTATCAAGGAATTGACTCCATACAGTGAGTGGCAAAATTGGCATTTTCAGCCAGCGAAAAGCTGTTTTAGAGTTTGAGAAACAGGTAGACTGCAGATTTTAAAAATCAATGTTCACAAAAATGTTTCACTGTCAGATGCTGTTCAAATATGATAAATATGAAGGCAAAAGCTGTTTCCAGTCACGTTGTATCAAGTAATGGACTCCATACAGTGTGTGGCAAAAGTGACATTTTCAGCCCGCGAAAAGCTGTTTTAGAGCATTAGACATAGCAACAGTGCACTTTTTGAAAATCAATGTTTACAAACATGTTTCACTTTCAGATGCTGTTCAAATATGATAAATATTAAGGCAAAAGCTGTTTCCAGTCATGTTGTATCAAGGAATTGACTCCATACAGTGAGTGGCAAAATTGGCATTTTCAGCCCGCGAAAAGCTGTTGTAGAGCATTAGAAATAGTAACAGTGCACTTTTTTAAAATCAATGTTTACAAACATGTTTCACTGTCAGATGCTGTTCAAAAATGATAAATATGAAGGCAAAAGCTGTTTCCGGTCACGTTGTATCAAGTAATGGACTCCATACAGTGAGTGGCAAAAGTGACATTTTCAGCCCGCGAAAAGCTGTTTTAGAGCATTAGAAAAAGCTAGACTGCAGTTTTTGAAAATCAATGTTTACAAACATGTTTCACTGTCAGATGCTGTTCAAAAATGATAAATATGAAGGCAAAAGCTGTTTCCGGTCACGTTGTATCACGGAATTGACTCAATACAGTGAGTGGCAAAAGTGGCATTTTCATCCCGCGAAAAGCTGTTTGAGCATTAGAAACAGGTTGACTGCAGTTTTTCAAAATCAATGTTTACAAACATGTTTCACTGTCAGATGCTGTTCAAATATGATAAATATGAAGGCAAAAGCTGTTTCCAGTCACGTTGTATCAAGGAATGACTCCATACAGCAAGTGGCAAAAGTGGCATTTTCAGACCCGAAAAGCTGTTTTAGAGCATTAGAAATAGCAACAGTGCACTTTTTTAAAATCAATGTTTACAAACATGTTTCACTGTCAGATGCTGTTCAAATATGATAAATATGAAGGCAAAACCTGTTTCCAGTCACGTTGTATCAAGGAATTGACTCCATACAGTTAATGGCAAAAGTGGCATTTTCAGCCCGCGAAAAGCTTTTTTAGAGAATTAGAAATAGCAACAGTGCACTTTTTGAAAATCAATGTTTACAAACATGTTTCACTGTCAGATGCTGTTCAAATATGAAAAAATGAAGGCAAAGCTGTTTCCTGTCACGTTGTGTCAAGGAATTGACTCCATACAGTAAGTATCAAAAGTGGCATTTTCAGTCAAGGAAAAGCTGTTTTAGAGCATTAGAAATAGCAACAGTGCACTTTTTTAAAATCAATGTTTACAAACATGTTTCACTGTCAGATGCTGTTCAAATATGATAAATATGAAGGCAAAAGCTGTTTCCAGTCACGTTGTATCAAGAAATGGACTCCATGCAGTGAGTGGCTAAAGTGGCATTTTCAGCCCGCGAAAAGCTGTTTAAGAGCATTAGAAATAGCTAGACTGCAGTTTTTAAAAATCAATGTTTACAAACATGTTTCACTGTCAGATGCTATTCAAATATGAAAACATTGGAGGCAAAAGTTGTTTCCAGTCACGTTGTATGGAGGAATTGACTCCATACAGTAAGTATCAAAAGTTGCATTTTCAGGCCGCGAAAAGCTGTTTTAGAGCATGAGAAACAGGTAGACTGCAGTTTTTCAAATTCAATGTTTACAAACATGTTTCACTGTCAGATGCTGTTCAAATATGATAAATATGAAGGCAAAAGCTGTTTCCAGTCACGTTGTATCAATTAATGGACTCCATACAGAGAGTGGCAAAAGTGTAGTTTTCAGCCCGCGAAAAGCTGTTGAAGAGCAGTAGAAATAGCAACAGTGGACCTTTTCAAAATCAATGTTTACAAACATTTTTCACTGTCAAGATGCTGTTCAAAAATGATAAATATGAAGGCAAAAGCTGTTTCCAGTCACGTTGTTTCAAGGAATTGACTCCATACAGTACGGGGCAAATGTGGCATTTTCAGCCCGCGAAAAGCTGTTTTAGAGCATTAGAAACAGGTTGACTTCAGTTTTTCAAAATCAATGTTTACAAACATGTTTCACTGTCAGATGCTGTTCAAATATGATAAATATGAAGGCAAAAGCTGTTTCCAGTCACGTTGTATCAAGGAATTGACTCCATAAGGTAAGTGGCAAAAGTGGCATTTTCAGCCCGCGAAAAGCTGTTATAGAGCATGAGAAACAGGTAGACTGCAGTTTTTCAAAATCAATGTTTACAAACAAGTTTCACTGTCAGATGCTGTTCAAATATGATAAATATGAAGGCAAAAGCTGTTTCCAGTCACATTGTATGAAGGAATTGACTCCATACTGTCAGTGGCAAAAGTGGCATTTTCAGCGCGCGAAAAGCTGTTTTAGAGCATTAGACATAGCAACAGTTTACAATTTGAAAATCAATGTTTACAAACATGTTTCACTGTCACATGCTGTTTAAATATGATAAATATGAAGGCAAAAGCTTTTTCCAGTCACTTTGTATAAAGGAATTTACTCCATACAGTAAATGGCAAAAGTTGCATTTTCAGCCAGCGAAAAGCTGTATTAGAGCAATAGAAATAGCAACAGTGCACTTTTTTAAAATCAATGTATACAAACATGTTTCACTGTCAGATGCTGTTCAAATATGATCAATATGAAGGCAAAAGCTGTTTCCAGTCAGGTTGTATGAAGGAATTGACTCAATACAGTGAGTGGCAAAAGTGGCATTTTCAGCCCGCGAAAAGCTGTTTTAGAGCAATAGACATAGCAACAGTGCACAATTTGAAAATCAATGTTTACAAACATGTTTCACTTTCAGATGTTGTTCAAATATGATAGATATGAAGGCAAAAGCTGTTTCCAGTCACGTTGGATGAAGGAATTGACTCCATACAGTGAGTGGCAAAAGTGGCATTTTCAGCCCGCGAAAAGCTGTTTTAGAGCATTAGAAACAGGTAGACTGCAGTTTTTCAAAACAAATGTTTACAAACATGTTTCACTGTCAGATGCTGTTCAAATATGATAAATATGAAGGCTAAAGCTGTTTCCAGTCATGTTGTATCAAGGAATTTACTCCATACAGTGAGTGGCAAAAGTGGCATTTTCAGCCCGCGAAAAGCTGTTTTAGAGCATTAGACATAGCAACAGCGCACAATTTGAAAATCAATGTTTACAAACATGTTTCACTGTCAGATGCTGTTCAAATATGATAGATATGAAGGCAAAAGCTGTTTCCAGTCACGTTGTATCAAGGAATTTACTCCATACAGTGAGTGGCAAAAGTGGCATTTTCAGCCCGCGAAAAGCTGGTTTAGAGCATGAGAAATAACAACAGTGCACTTTTTGAAAATCAATGTTTAATTACATGCTTCACTGTCAGATGCTATTCAAATATGATAAATATGAAGGCAAAAGCTTTTTCCAGTCACGTTGGATGAAGGAATTGACTCCATACAGTGAGTGGCAAAAGTGGCATTTTCAGCAAGCGAAAAGCTGTTTTAGAGCATTAGAAATAGCAACAGTGCACTTTTTGAAAGTCAATGTATACAAACATGTTTCACTGTCAGATGCTGTTCAAATATGATAAATATGAAGGCAAAAGCTGTTTCCAGTCATGTTGTATCAAGGAATTGACTCCATAAGGTAAGTGGCAAAAGTGGCATTTTCAGTCCGCGAAAAGCTGTTATAGAGCATGAGAAACAGGTAGACTGCAGTTTTTCAAAATCAATGTTTACAAACAAGTTTCACTGTCAGATGCTGTTCAGATATGATAAATATGAAGGTAAAAGCTGTTTCCAGTCACATTGTATGAAGGAATTGACTCCATACAGTGAGTGGCAAAAGTGGCATTTTCAGCCCGCGAAAAGCTGTTTTAGAGCATTAGACATAGCAACAGTGCACAATTTGAAAATCAATGTTAACAAACATGTTTCACTGTCAGATGCTGTTCAAATATGATAGATATGAAGGCAAAAGCTGTTTCCAGTCACGTTGTACCAAGGAATTTACTCCATACAGTGAGTGGCAAAAGTGGCATTTTCAGCCCGCGAAAAGCTGGTTTAGAGCATTAGAAATAACAACAGTGCACTGTTTGAAAATCAATGTTTAATAACATGTTTCACTGTCAGATGCTGTTCAAATATGATAAATATGAAGGCAAAGGCTGTTTCCAGTTACGTTGTATCAAGGAATTGACTCAATACAGTGAGTGGCAAAAGTGGCATTTTCAGCCAGCGAAAAGCTGTTTTAGAGCATTAGAAATAACAACAGTGCACTTTTTGAAAATCAATGTTTACAAACATGTTTCACTTTCAGATGCTGTTCAAATATGATAAATATGAAGGCGAAAGCTGTTTCCAATCACGTTGTATCAAGGAATTGACTCAATACAGTGAGTTGCAAAAGTGGCATTTTCAGCCCGCTAAAAGCTGTTTTAGAGTATTAGAAATAGCAACAGTGCACTTTTTGAGAATCAATGTTTACCAACATGTTTCACTGTCAGATGCTGTTCAAATATGATAAATATGAAGGCAAAAGCTGTTTCCAGTAACGTTGTATCACGGAATTGACTCAATACAGTGAGTGGCAAAAGTGGCATTTTCAGCCCGCGAAAAGCTGTTTTAGAGCATTAGAAATAGCAACAGTGCACTTTTTGAAAATCAATGTTTACAAACATGTTTCACTGTCAGATGCTGTTCAAATATGATAAATATGAAGGCAAAAGCTGTTTCCAGTCACGTTGTATCAAGGAATTGACTCAATACAGTGAGTTGCAAAAGTGGCATTTTCAGCCCGCGAAAAGCTGTTTTAGAGCATTAGAAATAGCAACAGTGCACTTTTTGAAATCAATGTTTACAACATGTTTCACTGTCAGATGCTGTTCAAATATGATAAATATGAAGGCAAAGGCTGTTTCCAGTCACGTTGTATCAAGGAATTGACTCAATACAGTGAGTGGCAAAAGAGGCATTTTCAGCCCGCGAAAAGCTGCTTTAGAGCATTAGACATAGCAACAGTGCACTTTTTGAAAATCAATGTTTAAAAACATGTTTCACTGTCAGATGCTGTTCAAATATGATAAATATGAAGGCAAAAGCTGTTTCCAGTCACGTTGTATCACGGAATTGACTCAATACAGTGAGTGGCAAAAGTGGCATTTTCAGCCCGCGAAAAGCTGTTTTAGAGCATTAGAAATAGCAACAGTGCACTTTTTGAAAATCAATGTTTACAAGCATGCTTAACTGTCAGATGCTGTTTAAATATGATAAATATGAAGGCAATAACTGTTTCCAGTCACGTTGTATCAAGGAATTGACTCCAAACAGTAAGTGGCAAAAGTGGCATTTTCAGCCCGCGAAAAGCTGTTTTAGAGCATTAGAAACAGGGTGACTGCAGTTTTTCAAAATCAATGTTTACAAACATGTTTCACTGTCAGATGCTGTTCAAATATGATAAATATGAAGGCAAAAGCTGTTTCCAGTCACGTTGTATCAAGGTATTGACTCCATAAGGTAAGTGGCAAAAGTGGCATTTTCAGCCCGCGAAAAGCTGTTATAGAGCATGAGAAACAGGTAGACTGCACTTTTTTAAAATCAATGTATACAAACATGTTTCACTGTCAGATGCTGTTCAAATATGATAAATATGAAGGCAAAAGCTGTTTCCAGTCAGGTTGTATGAAGGAATTGACTCATTACAGTGAGTGGCAAAAGTGACATTTTCAGCCCGCGAAAAGCTGTTTTAGAGCAATAGACATAGCAACAGTGCACAATTTGAAAATCAATGTTTACAAACATGTTTCACTGTCAGATGCTGTTCAAATATGATATATATGAAGGCAAAAGCTTTTTCCAGTCACGTTGGATGAAGGAATTGACTCCATACAGTGAGTGGCAAAAATGGCATTTTCAGCCCGCGAAAAGCTGTTTTAGAGCAGTAGAAATAGCAACAGTGCACTTTTTTAAAAATCAATGTATACAAACATGTTTCACTGTCAGATGCTGTTCAAATATAATAAATATGAAGGCAATAACTGTTTCCAGTCAGGTTGTATGAAGGAATTGACTCAATACAGTGAGTGGCAAAAGTGGCATTTTCAGCCCGCAAAAAGCTGTTTTAGAGCAATAGACATAGCAACAGTGCACAATTTGAAAATCAATGTTTACAAACATGTTTCACTGTCAGATGCTGTTCAAATATGATAGATATGAAGGCAAAAGCTGTTTCCAGTCACGTTGGATGAAGGAATTGACTCCATACAGTGAGTGGCAAAAGTGGCATTTTCAGCCCGCGAAAAGCTGCTTTAGAGCATTAGAAACAGGTAGACTGCAGTTTTTCAAAACCAATGTTTACAAACATGTTTCACTGTCAGATGCTGTTCAAATATGATAAATATGAAGGATAAAGCTGTTTCCAGTCATGTTGTATCAAGGAATTGACTCCATACAGTGAGTGGCAAAAGTGGAATTTTCAGCCCGCGAAAAGCTGTTTTAGAGCATTAGACATAGCAACAGTGCACAATTTGAAAATCAATGTTTACAAACATGTTTCACTGTCAGATGCTGTTCAAATATGATAGATATGAAGGCAAAAGCTGTTTCCAGTCACGTTGTATTAAGGAATTTACTCCATACAGTGAGTGGCAAAAGTGGCATTTTCAGCCCGCGAAAAGCTGGTTTAGAGCATTAGAAATAACAACAGTGCACAATTTGAAAATCAATGTTTAATAACATGCTTCACTGTCAGATGCTGTTCAAATATGATAAATATGAAGGCAAAGGCTGTTTCCAGTTACGTTGTATCAAGGAATTGACTCAATACAGTGAGTGGCAAAAGTGGCATTTTCAGCCCGCGAAAAGCTATTTTAGAGCATTAGAAATAACAACAGTGCACTTTTTGAAAATCAATGTTTAATAACATGTTTCACTGTCAGATGCTGTTCAAATATGATAAATATGAAGGCAAAGGCTGTTTCCAGTTACGTTGTATCAAGGAATTGACTCAATACAGTGAGTGGCAAAAGTGGCATTTTCAGCCCGCGAAAAGCTGTTTTAGAGCATTAGAAATAGCAACGGTGAACTTTTTGAAAATCAATGTTTACAAACATGTTTCACTGTCAGATGCTGTTCAAATATGATAGATATGAAGGCAAAAGCTGTTTCCAGTCACGTTGGATGAAGGAATTGACTCCATACAGTGAGTGGCAAAAGTGGCATTTTCAGCCCGCGAAAAGCTGTTTTAGAGCATTAGAAATAGCAACATTGCACTTTTTGAAAATCAATGTTTACAAACATGCTTCACTGTCAGATCCTGTTTAAATATGATAAATATGAAGGCAATAACTGTTTCCAGTCACGTTGTATCAAGGAATTGACTCCAAACAGTAAGTGGCAAAAGTGGCATTTTCAGCCCGCGAAAAGCTGTTTTAGAGCATTAGAAACAGGTTGACTGCAGTTTTTCAAAATCAATGTTTACAAACATGTTTCACTGTCAGATGCTGTTCAAATATGATAAATATGAAGGCAAAAGCTGTTTCCAGTCACGTTGTATCAAGGAATTGACTCAATACAGTGAGTTGCAAAAGTGGCATTTTCAGCCCGCGAAAAGCTGTTTTAGAGCATTAGAAATAGCAAAAGTGCACTTTTTGAGAATCAATGTTTACCAACATGTTTGACTGTCAGATGCTGTTCAAATATGATAAATATGAAGGCAAAAGCTGTTTCCAGTCACGTTGTATCACGGAATTGACTCAATACAGTGAGTGGCAAAAGTGGCATTTTCAGCCCGCGAAAAGCTGTTTTAGAGCATTAGAAACAGGTTGACTGCAGTTTTTCAAAATCAATGTTTACAAACATGTTTCACTGTCAGATGCTGTTCAAATATGATAAATATGAAGGCAAAAGCTGTTTCCAGTCACGTTGTATCAAGGAATTGACTCAATACAGTGAGTTGCAAAAGTGGCATTTTCAGGCCGCGAAAAGCTGTTTTCGAGCATTAGAAATAGCAAAAGTGCACTTTTTGAGAATCAATGTTTACCAACATGTTTCACTGTCAGATGCTGTTCAAATATGATAAATATGAAGGCAAAAGCTGTTTCCAGTCACGTTGTATCACGGAATTGACTCAATACAGTGAGTGGCAAAAGTGGCATTTTCAGCCCGCGAACGGCTGTTTTAGAGCATTAGAATTAGCAACAGTGCACTTTTTGAAAATCAATGTTTACAAACATGTTTCACTGTCAGATGCTGTTCAAATATGATAAATATGAAGGCAAAAGCTGTTTCCAGTCACGTTGTATCAAGGAATTGACTCAATACAGTGAGTTGCAAAAGTGGCATTTTCAGGCCGCGAAAAGCTGTTTCAGAGCATTAGAAATAGCAACAGTGCACTTTTTGAAAATCAATGTTTAATAACATGTTTCACTGTCAGATGCTGTTCAAATATGATAAATATGAAGGCAAAGGCTGTTTCAAGTCACGTTGTATCAAGGAATTGACTCAATACAGTGAGTGGCAAAAGAGGCATTTTCAGCCCGCGAAAAGCTGTTTTAGAGCATTAGAAATAGCAACAGTGCACTTTTTGAAAATCAATGTTTACAAACATGTTTCACTGTCAGATGCTGTTCATATATGATAAATATGAAGGCAAAAGCTGTTTCCATTCACGTTGTATCAAGGAATTGACTCAATGCAGTGAGTTGCAAAAGTGGCATTTTCAGCCCGCGAAAAGCTGTTTTAGAGCATTAGAAATAGCAACAGTGCACAATTTGAAAATCAATGTTTACAAACATGTTTCACTGTCAGATGCTGTTCAAATATGATAAATATGAAGGCAAAAGCTGTTTCCAGTCACGTTGGATGAAGGAATTGACTCCATACAGTGAGTGGCAAAAGTGGCATTTTCAGCCCGCGAAAAGCTGTTTTAGAGCATTAGAAACAGGTAGACTGCAGTTTTTCAAAACCAATGTTTACAAACATGTTTCACTGTCAGATGCTGTTCAAATATGATTAATATGAAGGCTAAAGCTGTTTCCAGTCATGTTGTATCAAGGAATTTACTCCATACAGTGAGTGGCAAAAGTGGCATTTTCAGCCCGCGAAAAGCTGTTTTAGAGCATTAGACATAGCAACAGTGCACAATTTGAAAATCAATGTTAACAAACATGTTTCACTGTCAGATGCTGTTCAAATATGATTGATATGAAGGCAAAAGCTGTTTCCAGTCACGTTGTATCAAGGAATTTACTCCATACAGTGAGTGGCAAAAGTGGCATTTTCAGCCCGCGAAAAGCTGGTTTAGAGCATTAGAAATAACAACAGTGCACTTTTTGAAAATCAATGTTTAATAACATGTTTCACTGTCAGATGCTGTTCAAATATGATAAATATGAAGGCAAAGGCTGTTTCCAGTTACGTTGTATCAAGGAATTGACTCAATACAGTGAGTGGCAAAAGTGGCATTTTCAGCCCGCGAAAAGCTGTTTTAGAGCATTAGAAATAGCAACAGTGAACTTTTTGAAAATCAATGTTTACAAACATGTTTCACTGTCAGATGCTGTTCAAAAATGATAGATATGAAGGCAAAAGCTTTTTCCAGTCACGTTGTATCAAGTAATTGACTCCATACAGTGTGTGGCAAAAGTGGCATTTTCAGTCCGCGAAAAGCTGTTTTAGAGCATTAGACATAACAACAGTGCACTTTTTGAAAATCAATGTTTACAAACATGTTTCACTGTCAGATGCTGTTCAAATATGATAAATATTAAGGCAAAAGCTGTTTCCAGTCACGTTGTATCAAGTAATGGACTCCATACAGTGTGTGGCAAAAGTGGCATTTTCAGCCAGCGAAAAGATGTTTTAGAGCATGAGAAACAGGTAGACTGCAGATTTTAAAAACCAATGTTCACAAAAATGTTTCACTGTCAGATGCTGTTCAAATATGATAAATATTAAGGCAAAAGCTGTTTCCAGTCATGTTGTATCAAGGAATTGACTCCATAAAGTGTGTGGCAAAAGTGGCATTTTCAGCCCGCGAAAAGCTGTTTTAGAGCAATAGACATAGCAACAGTGCACTTTTTGAAAATCAATGTTTACAAACATGTTTCACTGTCAGATGCTGTTCAAATATGATAAATATTAAGGCAAAAGCTGTTTCCAGTCATGTTGTATCAAGGAATTGACTCCATACAGTGAGTGGCAAAATTGGCATTTTCAGCCCGCGAAAAGCTGTTGTACAGCATTAGAAATAGTAACAGTGCACTTTTTGAAAATCAATGTTTACAAACATGTTTCACTGTCAGATGCTGTTCAAAAATGATAAATATGAAGGCAAAAGCTGTTTCCGGTCACGTTGTATCAAGTAATGGACTCCATACAGTGAGTGGCAAAAGTGACATTTTCAGCCAGCGAAAAGCTGTTTTAGAGCATTAGAAAAAGCTAGACTGCAGTTTTTTAAAATCAATGTTTACAAACATGTTTCACTGTCAGATGCTGTTCAAATATGATAAATATGAAGCCAAAAGCTGTTTCCAGTCACGTTGTATCAAGGAGTTGACTACATATAGTGAGTGGCAAATGTGTCATTTTCAGCCCGCGAAAAGCTGTTTTAGAGCATTAGAAATAGCAACAGTGCACTTTTTGAAAATCAATGTTACAAACATGTTTCACTGTCAGATGCTGTTCAAATATGATAAATATGAAGGCAAAAGCTGTTTCCAGTCACGTTGTATCAAGGAATTGACTCCATCCAGTAAGTATCAAAAGTGGCATTTTAAGCTCGCAAAAAGCTGTTTTAGAGCATGACAAACATCTAGACTGTAATTTTTGAAAATCAATGTTTGCAAACATGTTTCACTGTCAGATGCTATTCAAATATGATGAATATGAAGGCAAATGCTGTTTCCAGTCACCTTGTATCAAGGAATTGACTCCATACAGAAAGTGACAAAAGTGGTATTTTCAGTCCGCGAAAGGCTGTTTTAGAGCATTAGACATAACAACAGTGCACTTTTTGAAAATCAATGTTTACAAACATGTTTCACTGTCAGATGCTGTTCAAATATGATAAATATTAAGGCAAAAGCTGTTTCCAGTCATGTTGTATCAAGGAATTGACTCCATAAAGTGTGTGGCAAAAGTGGCATTTTCAGTCAAGGAAAAGCTGTTTTAGAGCATTAGAAATAGCAACAGTGCACTTTTTTAAAATCAATGTTTACAAACATGTTTCACTGTCAGATGCTGTTCAAATATGATAAATATGAAGGCAAAAGCTGTTTCCAGTCACGTTGTATGGAGGAATTGACTCCATTCAGTAAGTATCAAAAGTGGCATTTTCAGCCCGCGAAAAGCTGTTTCAGAGCATGAGAAACAATAAGACTGCAGTTTTTCAAAATCAGTGTTTACAAACATGTTTCACTGTCAGATGCTGTTCAAATATGATAAATATGAAGGCTAAAGCTCTCTCCAATCACTTTGTGTAAGGGAATTGACTCCATACAGTAAGTTTCAACAGTGGCATTTTCAGCCCGCGAAAAGCTGTTTAAGAGCATGAGAAACAGGTAGACTGCAGTTTTTAAAAATCAATGTTTACAAACATGTTTCAGTGTCAGATGCTGTTCAGATATGATAAATATGAAGGCAAAAGCTGTTTCCAGTCACGTTGTATCATGGAATTGACTCCATACAGTAAGTGGCAAAAGTGGCAATTTCAGCCCGCGAAAAGCTGTTTTAGAGCAGGAAAAACAGCTAGTCTGCAGTTTTTCAAAATCAATGTTTACAAACATGTTTCACTGTCAGATGCTGTTCAAATATGATAAATATGAAGGCAAAAGCTGTTTCCAGTCACGTTGTATCAAGGAATTGATTCCACACAGTGAGTGGCAAAAGTGGCATTTTCAGCATACGAAAATCGGTTTTAGAGCATTAGAAACAGGTAGACTGCAGTTTTTAAAAATCAATGTTTACAAACTTTTTTCACTGTCAGATGCTGTTCAAATATGATAAATATGAAGGCAAAAGCTGTTTCCAGTCATGTTGTTTCAAGGAATTGACTCCATACAGTACGGGGTAAATGTGGCATTTTCAGCCCGCGAAAAGCTGTTTTAGAGCATGAGAAATAGCAACAGTGCACCTTTTGAAAATCAATGTTTACAAACATGTTTCACTGTCAGATGCTATTCAAACATGAAAAAAATGAAGGCAACAGCTGTTTCCAGTCACGTTGGATCAAGGAATTGACTCCATACAGTAGTTATCAAAAGTGGTATTTTCAGCTCGCGAAAAGACGTTTAAGAGCATTAAAAAATAGCAACAGTGCACCTTTTGAAAATCAATGTTTACAAACATGTTTCACTGTCAGATGCTGTTCAAATATGATAAATATGAAGGCAAAAGCTGTTTCCAGTCACGTTGTATCAAGGAATTGACTCCATACAGTGAGTGGCAAAAGTGGCATTTTCAAGCTGCGAAAAGTTGTTTTAGAGCATGAAAAACAGCTAGACTGCAGTTTTTCAAAATCAATGTTTACAAACATGTTTCACTGTCAGATGCTGTTCCAATATGATAAAAATGAAGGCAAAAGCTGTTTCCAGTCACGTTGTATCATGAATTGACTCCAAACAGTAAGTATCAAAAGTGGAATTTTCAGCCCGCGAAAAGCTGTTTCAGAGCATGAGAAATAGCCAAAGTGCAGTTTTTGAAAATCAATGTTTAAAAACATGTTTCACTGTCATATCCTGTTCAAATATGATAAATATGAAGGCAAAAGCTGTTTCCAATCACATTGTATGAAGGAATTGACTCCATCCAGTACGGGGCAAAAGTGGCATTTTCAGCCCGCGAAAAGCTTTTTTAGAGCATGAGAAATAGCAACAGTGCACCTTTTGAAAATCAATGTTTACAAACATGTTTCACTGTCAGATGCTGTTCAAACATGATAAAAATGAAGGCAACAGCTGTTTCCCTTCACGTTGGATCAAGGAATTGACTCCATACAGTAGGTATCAAAAGTGGTATTTTCAGCTCGCGAAAAGATGTTCAAGAGCAATAGAAATAGCAACAGTGCACCTTTTGAAAATCAATGTTTACAAACATGTTTCACTGTCAGATGCTGTTCAAATATGATAAATATGAAGGCAAAAGCTGTTTCCTGTCAAGTTGTATCAAGTATTGGACTCCATACAGTGAGTGGCAAAAGTGGCATTTTCAGCCCGCGAAAAGCTGTTTTAGAGCATGACAAACAGCTACACTGCAGTTTTTTTAAATCAATATGTACAAACATGTTTCACTGTCAGATGCTGTTCAAATATGATAAATATGAAGACAAAAGCTGTTTCCAGTCACGTTGGATCAAGGATTTGACTCCAACAGTAAGTATCAAAAGTGGCATTTTCAGCTCGCGAAAAGCTGTTTTAGACCATGAGAAACAGGCAGACTGCAGTTTTTCAAAATCAGTGTTTACAAACATGTGTCACTGTCAGATGCTGTTCAAATATGATAAATATGAAGGCAAAAGCTGTTTGCAGTCACGTTGTATCAAGTAATGGACTCCATGCAGTGAGTGGCAAAAGTGGCATTTTCAAGCTGCGAAAAGTGGTTTTAGAGCATGAAAAACAGCTAGACTGCAGTTTTTAAAAATCAATGTTTACAAACATGTTTCACTGTCAGATGCTGTTGCAATAAGATTAAAATCAAGGCAAAAGCTGTTTCCAGTCACGTTGGATGAAAGAATGGACTCCATACAGTAAGTATCAAAAGTGGCATTTTCAGCTCGCGAAAAGCTGTTTTAGACCATGACAAACAGGTCGACTGCAGTTTTTCAAAATAAGTGTTTACAAACATGTTTCACTGTCAGATGCTGTTCAAATATGATAAATATGAAGGCAAAAGCTGTTTCCAGTAACGTTGTATCAAGGAATTGACTCCATACAGTGAGTGGCAAAAGTGGCATTTTCAAGCTGCGAAAAGTTTTTTTGGAGCATTCGAAATAGTAACAGTGCTCTTTTTGAAAATCAGTGTTTACAAACATGTTTCACTGTCAGATGCTGTTCAAATATGATAAATATGAAGGCAAAAGCTGTTTCCAGTCAAGTTGTATCAAGTATTGGACTCCATGCAGTGAGTGGCAAAAGTGGCATTTTCAGGCCGCGAAAAGCAGTTTTAGAGCATGACAAACAGCTACACTGCAGTTTTTTAAATCAATATTTACAAACATGTTTCACTGTCAGATGCTGTTCAAATATGATAAATATGAAGGCAAAAGCTGTTTCCAGTAACGTTGTATCAAGGAAGTGACTCCATACAGTAAGTATCAAAAGTGGCATTTTCAGCCCGCGAAAAGCTGTTTTAGAGCATGGGAAATAGCAAAAGTGCACTTTTTGAAAATCAATGTTTACAAACATTTTTCACTGTCAGATGCTGTTCAAATATGATACATATGAAGACAAAAGCTGTTTCCAGTCACGTTGGATCAAGGATTTGACTCCATACAGTAAGTATCAAAAGTGGCATTTTCAGCTCGCGAAAAGCTGTTTTAGACCATGAGAAACAGGTAGACTGCAGTTTTTTAAAATCAATGTTTACAAACATGTTTCATTGTCAGATTCTGTTCCAATATGATTAAAATCAAGGCAAAAGCTGTTTCCAGTCACGTTGTATCAAGGAATTGACTCCATACAGTAAGTATCAAAAGTGGCATTTTCAGACCGCGAAAAGCTGTTTTAGAGCATGAGAAATAGCAACAGTGCACTTTTTGAAAATCAATTTTTACAAACATGTTTCACTGTCACATGCTGTTCAAATATGATAAATATGAAGGCAAAAGCTGTTTCCAGTCACGTTGTATCAAGGAATTGACTCCATACAGTGAGTGGCAAAAGTGGCATTTTCAGCCCGCGAAAAGCAATTTTAGAGCATGAGAAACAGCTAGACTGCAGTTATTCAAAATCAATGTTTACAAACATGTTTCACTGTCAGATGCTGTTCAAATATGATAAATATTTAGGCAAAAGCTGTTTCCAGTTATGTTGTATCAAGGAATTGACTCCATACAGTAAGTATCAAAAGTGGCATTTCAGCCCACGAAAAGACGTTTTAGAGCATGAGAAACAGCTAGACTGCAGTTTTTGAAAATCAATGTTTACAAACATGTTTCACTGTCAGATGCTGTTCAAATATGATAAATATGAGGGCATAAGCTGTGTCCAGTCACGTTGTATCAAGGAATTGACTCCATACAGTAAGTATCAAAAGTGGCATTTTCAGACCGCGAAAAGCTGTTTTAGAGCATTAGAAATAGCAACAGTGCACTTTTTGAAAATCAATTTTTACAAACATGTTTCACTGTCACATGCTGTTCAAATATGATAAATATTAAGGCAAAAGCTGTTTCCAGTTATGTTGTATCAAGGAATTTACTCCATACAGTAAGTATCAAAAGTGGCATTTCAGCCCACGAAAAGACGTTTTAGAGCATGAGAAACAGCATGGAACCCCCCCCCCCCCGATCCGTGGGGGAAGTAATGACCGCATCATAAATTAGCATAAATCATCGGACGTCCCGAGTGCGGAGCCGATTCTAAACTGTTGAACGCTGCAAAAAGTGCCTTCTATGCGTGCATTCCCCCGGCCTGTGCCATACACACAAATGGGAAAAAAGTGTCACATTTTGCACAATAAAGAACATTTTCTCCCAGATCCGTGTGGGAAAAGCACATTGGCGATAGACCCAGATTACGACATATGACCTCTGATTTATCACGCATCCGTCTTGACTGAAAGCTGTTTTTTAAGCGAAGAATAACATTGTTCTGGTAACGTTTTAATATGTGGGAATATAGGAAGACAGGTCCATTATTATTTCTCTTTTTTAAAAACATGGGAATATGAGAAGATCGCGCCAATTTTGCACAATTCACAGCAGAGGGTGATTGAAATGCCGCAGCACAACATTGTGCGCTATAAAAGCGGGTTTGTTTTAAAGAACACGACATTTCAGAAAAAGTTTAGGGTGGTGTATGACAAACGACGCCTCCTCGCTGACGGAACATCTTTGCCTTTTGGTTACTGAAAAATGTCACACCTCGCTGTTACGGAGGAAACTGATTTCGAACCGAGGTTCATCTTTCCTTTTTCATGTTTGATCGCCTGGGCCCTCAGGCTGCGGAAAGACTTATTTTGTTAAAAATGTACTGGAACACTGTGAACATGTGATGAACAGGGTACCCAAAAACATTGTCTGGATTTACACTTCTTTTCAGCCCATGTACGATGTACTGCAAAAGATGAATAAAAACATTAAATTTGTTGAAGGACTGCCTGATTCTTTTGAAGATGAAAACTTGTTTCTGCCCGATAAAACACATTTGGTCATTCTGGACGACGTCATTTTTCAAGCTTCCGACCATCCCGAGGTCGTTAAAGTCTTCACCCAGCTACGCCACCATAAGCTCATGAGCGTTATCATGCTAACTCAAAATGTGTTTCACCGAGGCAAATTCAGTCGCACCATCAGTTTGAACAGCAATTATCTCGTCATGTTTAAAAACCCCCGGGATAAGCTGCAGATAAACATATTAGCTCATCAAATGTTCCCTTCACAGAAGAGAGCTTTGAAGACGCTACTAAAGAACCTTACGGGTATTTATTGGTCGACCTCACACCTACGTGTCCAGAATGATACAGACTGAGGACCGGTGTACTTCCTCACCAACAGCCGACCGTTTATGTTCCAAAAACAGCGTCTCAACATGTCGGCCCGTATAAAACGGAACGCACCCTTACTCAGGGCTCTGTACCACGCTTCGCCCATGAAGCGTAAAGACATTCTCATTCACAGTTCTCCGGACCTTATTCAAGCGCTGTGTGAGATTGCTTTAAATCTTTTGAAGGGAAACATCCCTCTACACAATTTAAAAAATTGAAAAGGCAGAAAAAAATTATTAAACTGCTGGCCGATAAGAGAGTCGGTTTAAAGCATAAACACCAGGCTTTAAAAAAGCAGTCTGGAGGTTTTCTTTTACCCCTGCTCTCCGCCGCCGTACCCATCATCGGAAACCTGGTAGGAGGGCTCCTTCAGAGAAAATGACTCTAAAGAAGGCGCAGAAAATGTTTCTCATCTCCCCGCATCAGTTAAATCATCTCACTCGCCCCGGCCCCGGTCCTACCATCAACGAGAACGCGGAGGATGATCTGGATGACAGAATGAGGGCCGTATTACAAGAGCCTGGACTGAGTTCTTATGAAAAAATTAAAAAATACAACGCCTTGTTACAAAGATATCTGACCCTCATGAAACAGGACAGGAAAGACCAGAGACTGGTGACTCTCACGCTGCAGGATCAGACTGGGGAGACAGACCCCCGAGACTCCGGCGCGCGGACATCTTCTCCTTCCGCCAGAGGATTTGACGATACGGCCGACGATGTTTTAAAAAGCCTTCCCTCGCGAGATCGCAGAAACGCCGACTACATCTTGACCAAATTATCCGACAGTGACAGTGGATGGAATTCAAAGGGGGAATTTCTTCATAAGGGAAATGTTGTAACCGGGTCTCATATGATTGATTTATTTAAACATCTCTCATCGTCTTACAAAAAAACCCAAACCTCACCACCGACCGGCTGGTCACAATTTTTAAACACTCTGTCCGAACTAAATATTCCATTATCCTCTGTGAAAAACCCCCGTGCGCGCGATCAATATCAGTCCCTCAAACAGGGCGGGTTGCAGAGTTTTGAAAATCGTTACGGCACACCCGTCGTGACCCGCAGGAAACAGAAGAAGAAGGTTTGAGAGATTTTGGACCAGACACCAGATTGCGCAGAAGCAGAAAACAAGTCACTCTATCCCCACGTTGGATAAGACCCCACGAGACGGATGAGGAAGAAGAAGAAAAAGAGAACTTTAGACCAGAGACTAGATTGCGCAGAAACAGAAAACAAATCATTCTGTCCCCTGCTGGATTAGCATGTCATGATAAACAATTGTAAACACACTTTTTTTTTTTTTTGTCTTTCATCAATAAAGCGTTTATTCATCTTATTTTAAGCGTACAGTGTTTTTTTTTTCCAACAACTAACAAAAAGAAATTTTTAAGACGTGACAAGATGACATCATAAAGAAACAAAAAGTATTTTAAAAAGTATAGCATTCTCTAAACAGAAATGAATCCGGCTGCTCCCCGGAACAGGGGAGTTGCTCTTTACAGCTAATACAACGTTGATATTTTTTCACAAAGTTGTACACTTTCAGGTCATTTTTTATCACATCATCGCCGTACAAAGACAACGCTTGTTCAAAAGATAATCCGCAGGCCCTTTGGCAGAGATAAAAAACACAGTGTTGACCGCAAATGTTCGACAGGGGGTGTTGCAATTGACCGGTGTGATACCTGATGTTTTGAGAACGGTCATCCAAAAACTTTAAAATGGTCGGAGGGTAGTGAACAAAGTCGGGAGGGAATCCAAAAGAGTTAAAAAAGGTGGCTTCATTTTTCTTTTCCAAAGTTAGAGCCAACCAGTGCTCCCCAGGCATGTGCCCCGGGTGTGTGTTGACGATAAAACAAGCCGGAGGTTTGAAGGTTTGCTTCAGCAGAGAGTTGGTCAGAGGCCCACACGCCGCAAAATACGTCTCCCAGCAGACGATGCAAAAGATTCTCCAGCTGAAGATTGTCCATGGTTTAGTAATAATCCACCAAAACTTCTCTTTTAGAATTTATTTCAAGAACAGAGTCGTAACAGGCGTAGATGATTAATGTGGTAGTGGCGGGGAGCGGTTCTCTGAATCTCATCTCCAGTCTTAAACTGCCATTTGAGACCGTGGACAGGGCATCGTTATCGCCGGCGGGGTTGAGATTAAACACAAACAGTGAGTATCCGTTGTTAAATTCCTCACGGTCTATACCCAGGGGTAAATCTTTAAGATGTCTCCCGGTGGCCAGGTACATGTTGTAAAACTCTCTCACGGCTAACCCGTTGTTAAATTGGGGCTGGAAGGCCTTGGCCGGAATTTGTCTGCCGTTCTGACACAGGGCCAGATATTCAACGTTGTTGTGGTGAAAATGGAAGGGGGACAGGTTTCTTTTCCCTGTAAAAGCCTCGTGATGCACCATGCCCAGAACCACATATTTAGGCATAGTGCCCAGGAAGAGGTTTTCCTGCGTACATATTCTAGAGTTTTCGGGGATGGAGTATGTTTTCACGTTAACGCGCGACAGGGGGTACAGAGCGTTACCTTTCATCAGGGCTGCCGCGTGTCCCAGACGTACCGCCGGGGACACAGACACTTTTTTAACAAACAAAGAGGCCCCTAATATTTTCAGACGGAAGGTGGAGTTCTCAGCCCCCATGAGGCAAAATGCATCGCTGGCGCGAGTCAATTTAATTCTCAAATCAACAGAGTTTAAAAGGAGTCTCTCTGAAAAAAATATGTCCCCGTGGAGAGGGCCGAATAAGTGTACTTCGGAGGAATTGGCGGTGAAACCGGCTCTCTTACATAGCCCCCTATTAGGACCGTTCACGGTCACTATAGAGTCCACAGCACCAGCGGTATCTTTGTAAAAAAGACCGGCGCTAAACTGACTCTTGAGGACGTCTTCTGAAAAGTTGAGTAGAGCCTCGATGCGCGGTAGGGATGTGTGGCGCTGGACTGTGAGATCAATCTATCCCCCAGAATAACGTCGCATTGATCGAAAATGGTGTTCAGGGGGTAGTTGATGAGACCCACAGCAGCGTCATTGGCCAAATTAGAACCGTTCAAGTTTGTAATTTTAGCGCGAACGTGTAGTAAAGTATCATTCAGGTCCAGATACTTCTCGCCGTCTCCGGGGATAAAAAACTCTATGGGTCCCCCGTCAGTAACGGCAGAGATGGGGGAGATTTCCGTGTAGATTTTGTCTTCGATACTGAGTTGTGTCATCGGTGCTGAAAATAAATCCAGCTCTGCGAGGGTGCACTCTGGAGATTTGTGATGTATTAGAGCCATGTTTCTTTTTTTTTTTTTTTAACCGTGGTTTTTTTTTTGACCCGTTTAAAATATATCCGTGTCCCGCACAGACTTCCTCTTTGCACGCCCGCTTGTACCGACTGATTTCCTCTTTTTACGGCGCCGGCCTTTATGAGAGGATGTTGAGAGGCGTCGCCCCGGAGGTCGCCTTTGCAGCCTGCGTGACAAGACCATGATACCTCCTGAACCTTCCTGGACGTCCTCTCGATGGCCTTGTACTTTATTAACGGCGTGGGTTAGCACATCAGAGGCTATGTTTTTAGCGGCCGAAGCCAGGTGAGGTTTAGCTATGCTAAAACCTTTCTTTACCAGAGGGGCCACAAAACGAAACAGTTTTGAAAATATAGAGCCTATACCTCTCCCGTACATGACAGGAGACCCGTAGAAACCAGGGAGAGTACCTCCTACTTGATTTTCATAGTAACTCACAAAACGGTGAGGATCTTCTCTCAACATAGCCTTTTTTTTTTTTTTCTCACACAGAGCGTTGAGATGGAATGGGTTTAAAATGCAATTTGACGACGGTCTTGCCAAAAGTGAAATTGATGGGGTGGTTTTGGTCCGATTTAATCTGTATGAGAATGCTCTCAATGTGGTTCTTGGCTACCGGTAGATAGTAGGCAGGGTTAAAATACTGGGTAACGACGTCACCAAAAGTTCCTTTAACGTCCAAAATTCTCAGGAGCGGAGCGTAAGCGTCACCTACCACCTGATGACGCACCACGTCACTATAGCAGTAGAGGTGATACTGGCCCGCTTTTATATCCGCAGGGTAGGGAGCCATCCTTTCCTCAAAGGTAAACCACTCCCCCAGTTTCATCCCCAGCATGTAAGCCAAAGGAGGGAAAAAACGCAGATGGTACTGTCCTCCCGCTTGAAATTCATATCTTTTTTGGATGGTGCTAAGGACCATCTGAACGTCGGCTCCTATTTTTTTTAAAAAAGCGTTCATTTCAGCCGTCAGCTGATTCAAGTTTGAGTAGTATCCCCCTCTAATCTTTTGACGACGGACCTCGCTCTCGGCTCCTTTAGGTTTCTCCCTCCACTCAAAGTACCCCGTTTCGATAGGAACATTAAACCAGGTATGAGGATACGAAATCTCCGTTAAAGCCACCTACCAGGGACCCTCTAAATCTAGGTGCTGGGCCAAATCAACGTGATAAGAAGAACTGGTGTTATTCTTAAACACATCTGCGCTGGCGTTGGAGGGTAATGTGATGTAGAACCCCTCGTCGCTCAGTTGATCCATGATGGAATGATGGTTGTGACGTGCACGCGTTTGTTCTTATACATTTTTTAAATCAGAGGCCTTGACCCAACTGTTGAATTTTTCGGGCCAGTTTTTCCACCGTACAAAAACTTGTTTTTCACCCCTTACGGTACGTTCTTTCAGAATCTTCTCTACGTGGTAGACTCTGTCTTTGCCCATTTTTACCTTTTGCAACTCTGCCTCATAAAATGAGCCTTGAATGGGTTCTCCGTCGTAGTCTTCCAATTTATACATCGGAGGAATGCGCGGTAACGCTTCAGACACTGTAAACACTTCGTCGGTAAAACTCTGTTCGTATTTTTTGTCAAACACACCTCTCAGCTTTGATATCCTGACTAGGTCACCCTTTTTGAAATTTGTTGTTATTCCGCCTCTCGAACCGAGTGTACCGTACAGGTTTTGAAATACTTGAGCGGTGTTTTCTGATGTCACTTCTGCAGGTGCCATTTTAATACTACTGTGATAGCTGCGGTTATAGTTTTTTACCAAGTCTTGTAAGACGTCTAGGTATCGCAACGTGTTGTTTGCTGTAAAATATCGCCACATTCTACTTTTTAAAGTACGGTTAAATCTTTCAACCACTGAGGCCTTGAGGTCGCTGGCTGTTGAAAAATGTGTGATACTGTGTTTTTTCATCAGTGTCTCAAAACTCTTGTTGAAAAATTCTTTCCCCGCATCAGTTTGTAGTTTTACAGGCGTCTGACTTTCTTCAAAGACCGATTCAAAGGCCTTTACCACCTCGGCCGCGGTTTTTCTCTTCAAAGCTTGCACATAAGCCTTTTTGGAAAACACATCTATGACGGTCAGTAAATAATTATGCCCGTCATTATACTCTGCTAAAGCGTGCATATCACACAAGTCAGCTTGAAATTGGTTTAGAGGGCGTGGGGAAAAAACCCTGTTTCTAATAAAATGTATTTTAGCGGGTTTATGTAACGTATAAGTATCCTGCTCGGATAAAAAGTCTTTGACATTTTCAAGCCCGACCACTTTCCCCGTTTCATTCTGCAAGCCCCTGCGAAGTCGTTCTACTCCTCCAAAGCTACCCAGGTGTGCTGGGTCATAATACACTTGTTTCATGAGGCGTTTCTCAGACATGTTGACGGTCGAGTGAGAGAAAAATACTGTGTAGAGCTTCTTTATTAGATGTCGCTGACGTCAGAATTAAAAAAAAGTCTTGACGCAGAAAACTTGTGACTAACATTTTTTTATTATTTTTAAAAAACAAACGGTACATGAAAACTTTTCTTGACACACAAAACCTACAACTAACTTTTTTTTTTTTATTATTTAAAAAAAAACAAACGGTACATGAAAACTTGAACTAAAACTTTTCTTGACACACAAAAAAACCCTACAACTAACTTCTTTAAAAAAACAAATGGTACATTTCTTGAACTAAAACATTTCTTGAATTAAAACATTTCTTGACACACAAAACCTACGACTCACATTTGATCACATCTAAAGTCTGAGCTAAGACAGAGTTATCTACTTCTTGGATGATACTATAATGTAATTTTTTCAGTTTGGCTTGGATGTGTACAGGGTGGTTGTTTTGCAGACGTTCACATATGACATCGACAAATAAAGTATAAAAAGCGAACATGTGCCAGGGTTTGAGAACATCCTTCACCAGTTCTTTTAAAATGTTTTCAAAGATAATTGACAAATCAGGTTCGCCGGCAGAAGCGGTACGACGCACCATCTCGCACCAAGGTGGAAAAAAAGAGATGGTTCTGACCTTTTCCATCATATCTTCCAGTCTCTCAACCTCCGCCAATCTAACTGCGTGTTGCACGTTTAATTCTCCAACGGCTGAAACTCTCGTCTCATAGAACTCTTGAGTCAGGCGATTGAGAACAAACACGGTCGTGTGTCTTTCCAAATTGGTTACAAGTTTTACCCCGTAATTGCCCATCGTTTCAAAAGTTTTCGCAGATCTTTAGTTTTTGTGGTGCTTCCAAATGTCGACCATGGTCTCAAGGTCCGCAAATCTGACGGTGCTGTGGGATTTCTCCACAGCTTTGTACATGCGGTCGATGGGTTGCCTGATGTACGGTTGTGATGTCAGCTCGAACAAAATATCCCCGGCAGCGGCTCTGATGCGTCGCTCCTCCGTGGGGAAGTTATGCAGGGTGAAGAGGTACTGGATGGTGGGGACAAAGTTGGGAGTGTATAGCTTGTGGATGATGGTGTGAAAGTTGTCTTGGTAGAAACCATGTTCAACGGTGTCCAGGCACGGGTGCTCTTTTTGGCTAGGATGATTGATCTGGCAACTGTAGCAATCTTCCCTGAATGTTGCCAGAACTGATTCGAGGAGATAAAGTACGGCCGTTTTCACCACCTCGAAGAAGGCCTTTGACAACGCCTCGTCAATCGCATCCCCCTCGCTGCCCTCCCCTGGTGAGGGTGGAGCTGAATGATTTGCCGCGGAGGTGCTGGGTGGGGTTCGAGGGAGGGTCTCCAATGACGGGGTGTGGGGCGGAGTCTGGGTGCCAGAATCTGAGTCAGATGTAGGTAACGGCGATGGTGTGATGATCGAAGCCTCCAGGGACTGTGAAGCAGGCGGTTCTGAGGAAATCTCCGTAGGCCTCGGGGGTGATTCGGGCGAAACCTCCAGGGAGAGCTCCGTAAGCACCGCGAGCGATTCGGCGCATACATCCCGGGACAGGGCTGCGAACACGGCTGCTCTGTTTTTCCCCGCGTTTTTTTTTTCTTAGCGAGGGTGTAATGTTCAGTCTCGTCTGGAAGAAAGCGTCTCTCTCTCTTTATAACGAGCGTCCGTGTGGGGCGTGGTCTCTTTTCATCACCAGAGTATCCTTCCAATCGCGACAGCTGTGAAAGAGTGAGTCTATTTTGTCACTCATTTCCCTCATCTTCTCATTCCACGCCATTGTGGGCAGATCCAGCACTGTGTGATAAACTCCGCACTCTGAGCTGAAAGTTTCCAGGACAAAATTGTCCTTTTCCTCCTGCTTCTGGCACTCACTATGACAAACCAAACCACCTCTTCTAGTGTAACGGGCGCGACAGTATGTACGACAACCGCCCGAGGTTTTCGTTAACCAAATTGCAGAAAATTCACCCGAACAAGAACAAGAACAAGAACCATAATGTATGCTAATTTATGTACGGAGAACAATAGATTCATCAAATTTTGACAGAGGGTGGTTAGATCCTCTCTCTAACATGTTTCACTGTCAGATGCTGTTCAGATATGATAGATATGAAGGCAAAAGCTGCTTCCAGTCACGTTGTATCAAGGAATTGACTCCATACAGCACGTAACAAAAGTGGCATTTTCAGCCCGCGAAAAGCTGTTTTAGAGCATGAGAAACAGGTAGACTGCAGTTTTTCAAAATCAATGTTTACAAACATGTTTCACTGTCAGATGCTGTTCAAATATGATAAATATGAAGGCAAAAGCTGTTTCCAGTCACGTTGTACCAAGGAATTGACTCCATTCAGTGAGTATCAAAAGTGGCATTTTCAGCCCGCGAAAAGCTGTTTTAGAGCATTAGAAACAGCTAGACTGCAGTTTTTCAAAATCAATGTTTACAAACATGTTTCACTGTCAGATGCTGTTCAAAAATGATAAATATGAAGGCAAATGTTTCCAGTCACGTTGTATCAAGGAATTGACTCCATACAGTAAGTATCAAAAGTGGCATTTTCAGCCCGCGAAAAGCTGTTTGAGGGCATTAGTTGCACTTTTTGAAAATCAATGTCAAACATGTTTCACTGTCAGATGCAAGGAATTGTTTCCAGTCTCCATACAGAAAGTATCAAAAAGCTGTTTTAGAGCATTTTGCAGTTTTTCAAAATCAATGTTTACAAACATGTTTCACTGTCAGACGCTATTCAAATATGATAAATATGAAGGCAAAACCTGTTCCCAGTCACGTTGTATCAAGGAATTGACTCCATACAGTAAGTATCAAAAGTGGCATTTTCAGCCCGCGAAAAGCTGTTTGAGAGCATTAGGAATAGCAACAGTGCACTTTTTGAAAATCAATGTTTACAAACATGTTTCACTGTCAGATGCTGTTCAAATATGATAAATATGAAGGCAAAAGCTGTTTCCAGTCACGTTGTGTCAAGGAATTGACTCCATACAGTGAGTGGCAAAAGTGGAATTTCAGCCCGCGAAAAGCTGTTTTAGAGCACAAGAAACAGCTCGACTGCAGTTTTGGAAAAACAATGTTTAAAAACATGATTCACTGTTAGATGCTGTTCAAATATGATAAAAATGAAGGCAAAAGCTGTTTCCAGTCACGTTGTATCAAGGAATTGACTGCATACAGTGAGTGGCAAAAAGTGTTTTACTGTCAGATGCTGTTCAAATATTATAAATATGAAGGCAAAAGCCCAGTCACGTTTTGTAAAAGGACACATGATACATTTAGTGCATGAGAAACAGCGAGAAACTGCAGTTTTTCAAAATCAATGTGTACAAACATGTTTCACTGTCAGATGCTGTTCAAATATGATAAATATGAAGGCAAAAGCTGTTTCCAGTCACGTTGTGAAATCAAGGAATTTTGACATCAGCATACAGTGTGTAGTGAGCAAAAGTGGCAAATATTTCACGTCCTCGCAAAAGATTTTCAAAAAGCTGTTTTAGAGCATTAGAAATAGCAACAGTGCACTTTTTGAAAATCAATGTTTACAAACATGTTTCACTGTCAGATGTTGTTCAAATATGACAAATATGAAGGTAAAAGCTGTTTCCAGTCACATTGTGTAAGGGAATATACTGCATACAGAGAGTGGAAAAAGTGGCATTTTCAGCCCGCGAAAAGCTGTTTTAGAGCATTAGAAACAGCTAGACTGCAGTTTTTCAAAATCAATGTTTACAAACATGTTTCACTGTCAGATGCTTTTCTAATATGATAAATATGAAGGCAAAAGCTGTTTCCAGTAACATTGTGTAAGGGAATTGACAGGACACAGTTAGTGGCAAAAGTGGCATTTTCAGCCCGCGAAAAGCTGTTATAGAGCATTAGAAATAGCAACAGTGCACTTTTTGAAAATCAATGTTTACAAACATGTTTCACTGTCAGATGCTGTTCAAATATGATAAATATGAAGGCAAAAGCTGTGTCCAGTCACGTTGTGTTAGGGAATTGACTCCATACAGTAAGTGGCAAAAGTGGCATTTTCAGCCCGCGAAAAGCTGTTTTTGAGCATGAGAAAGAGGTAGACTGCCGTTTTTCAAAATCAATGTTTACAAACATGTTTCACTGTCAGATGCTGTTCAAATATGATAAATATGAAGGCAAAAGCCGTTTCCAGTCATGTTGTATCAAGGAATTGACTTCATACAGTGAGTGGCAAAAGTGGCATTTTCAGTCTACGAAATGTTGTTTTAGAGCATGAGAAACAGCTGGACTGCAGTTTTTCAAAATCAGTGTTTACAAACATGTTTCACTGTCAGATGCTGTTCAAATATGATAAATATGAAGGCAAAAGCTTTATCCATTCACGTTGTGTCAAGGAATTGACTCCATACAGAGAGTGGCAAAAGTGGCATTTTCAGCCCGCGAAAAGCGGTTTTAGAGCATGAGAAGTAGCTAGACTGCAGTTTTTGAAAATCAATGTTTACAAACATGATTCACTGTCAGATGCTGTTCAAATATGATAAATATGAAGGCAAAAAGCTGTTTCCAGTCACGTTGAGTAAAAGAATTGATAGGACACAGTTAATGACAAAAGTGAAATTTTCTGCCCGCGAATACCTTTTTTAGAGCATTAGAAATAGCAAAAGCGCACTTTTTCCAAATCAATGTTTACAAACATGTTTCACTGTCAGATGCTGTTAAAATTGATAAATATGAAGGCAAAAGCTGTTTCCAGTCACGTTGTTTCAAGGAATTCACTCCGTACAGTGAGTGGCAAAAGTGAAATGTTCAGTCCGCGAAAAGCTGTTTTGGAGCATGAGAAACAGCTAGACTGGACTTTTTGAAAAATCAATGTTTACAAACATGTTTCACTGTCAGATGCTGTTCAAATATGATAAATATGAAGGCAAAAGCTGTTTCCAGTCACGTTGTGTCAAGGAATTGACTCCATACAGTGAGTGGCAAAAGTGGCATTTTTAGCCCACGAAAAGCTGTTTTAGAGCATTAGAAATAGCAAAAGTGCACTATTTGAAAATCAATGTTTACAAACATGTTTCACTGTCAGATGCTGTTCAAATATGATAAATATGAAGGCAAAAGCTGTTTCCAGTCACGTTGTGTCAAGGAATTGACTCCATACAGTGAGTGGCAAAAGTGACATTTTCAGGCCGCGAAAAGCTGTTTTAGAGCATTAGAAATAGCAAAAGTGCACTCTTTGAAAATCTTTGTTTTCAAACATGTTTCACTGTCAGATGCTGTTCAAATATGACAAATATGAAGGCAAAAGCTGTTTCCAGTCACCTTTTGTCAGGGAATTGACAGGACACTGAGTGACAAAAGTGGCATTTTAAGTTCGCGAAACGCTGTTTCAGAGCATTAGAAATAGCAAAAGTTCACTTTTTGAAAATAAATTTTTACATTATACTTCACTTTCAGAAGCTCTTCAAATATGATAAATATGAAGGCAAAAGCTGTTTCCAGTCACGTTTTGTCAGGGAATTTACTCCATGCAGTGAGTGACAAAGGTTGCACTTTCAGCGCGCATAGGAGAGCGACGCGGGACAAGAGAGCTACGTGGGACCAGAGAGCTACGTGGGACCAGAGACCGACGTGGGAACGCCAAGGAGAGCGACGCGGGACCAGACATCTACGTGTGACCAGAGGGCTAAGTTGGGCACGCCGAGGAGAACGACGCAGGACCAGAGAGCGACGTCTGACCAGAGAGCGACGAGGGACCAGAGAGCGACGTGGGACCAGAGAATGACGTGGGAATGCCGAGGAGAGCGACGCGGGACCAGAGAGCGACGTGGGAACGCCGAAGACAGCGACGCGGGACGAGAGAGCGACGCGGGAACGCCGAGGACAGCGACGCGGGACGAGAGAGTGACGGGGGACCAGAGCGCGACGTCGGAACTCCGAGGAGAGCGACGCGGGACCAGAGAGCAACATGGGACCAAAGAGCGACGTGGGACGAGAGAGCGACATGGGACCAGAGAGCGACGTGGCAACGCCGAGGAGAACGACGTGGGACCAGAGAGCGACGTGCGACCAGAGTCCGACGTGGGACCAGAGTCCGACGTGGGACCAGAGTCCGACGTGGGACCTGAGAGCGACATGGGACCAGAGAGCAACGTGGAAATGCCGAGGAGAACGACGCGGGACCAGAGAGCTACGTGGGACAAGAGAACAATGGGGGTAACCAAGAACCCGGTGCAATGAACCACAGGTTCATTGCACGACGCGGAACCAGAGCGGACGTGGGACCAGAGAGCAACGTGGGAACGCCGAGGAGAGTGACGCGGGACCAGAGAACGACGTCTGACCAGAGAGTGACGTTGGAACGCCGAGGAGAGCAACGCGGGACCAGAGAGCGACGTGGGACCAGAGAGCGACGTGGGAACAGAGAGCGACGTGGGACCAGAGAGCGACGTGGGACCAGAGAGCGACGTGGGAATGCCGAGGAGAGCGACACGGGACCAGAGAGCGACGTGGGAATGCCGAGGAGAGCGACACGGGACCAGAGAGCGACGTGGGAACTCCGAGTAGAGCGACGCGGGACCAGAGAGCGACGTGGCAACGCCGAGGAGAACGACGCGGGAATAGAGAGCGACGTGGGAACGCCGAGGAGAGCGACGCGGGACCAGAGAGCGATGTGGGAACTCCAAGGAGATCAACGCGGGACCAGAGAGTGACGTGGGATCAGAGAGCGACGTGGGAACAGAGAGCGACGTGGGACCAGAGAGCGAAGTGGGAATGCCGAGGAGAGCGACGCGGGACCAGAGAGCAACGTGGGAATGCCGAGGAGAACGTCGCGGGAAGAGAGAGCGACGTGGGAACGCCGAGGAGAGCGACGCGGGACCAGAGAGCGATGTGGGAATTCCAAGGAGAGCAACGCGGGACCAGAGAGCGACGTGCGACCAGTAAGCGATGTGGGACGACAGAGCGACGTTGGAACGCCGAGGAGAGCGACGCTGGACCAGAGAGCGACGCGGCACCAGAGAGCGACATGGGACGAGAGAGTGAAGTGGGAACGCCGAGGAGAGCGACGCGGGACCAGAGAGCCACGTGGGACAGCGAGGAGAGCGACGCGGGACCAGAGAGCGATGTGGGACCAGAGAGTGACGCGGGACCAGAGAGCGACGTGGGAACGCTGAGCAGAGTGACGCAAGACCAGAGAGCGACGTCGGACCAGAGAGCGACGTGGGAACCCCGAGGAGAGCGACGCCGGACCAGAGAGCAACGTGGGACAAGAGAGCAACATGGGATGAGAGAACGACATGGGACTAGAGAGCGACGCGGGACCAGAGCGACGTGGGACCGGAGAGCGACGTGGGAACGCAAAGGAGAGCAACGCAGGACCAGAGAGCGACGCAGGACCAGAGAGCGATGTGGGACCACAGACTGACGTAGGACCAGAGAGCGTCGTGGGACGAGAGACATTGTGGGACGAGAGAAGGACGTGGGACCACAGACCGACGTGGGACCGGAGAGCGATGTGGGAACGCCGAGGAGAGCGACGTGGGACCACAGAGCGACGTGTGACCAGAGAGCGAAGTGGGACCAGAGAGCGACGCGGGACCAGAGAGTGACGTGGGAACACCGAGGAGAGCTATGTGGGACCAGAGAGTGACGCGGGACCAGAGAGCGACGTGGGACCAGAGAGCGACATGGGACGAGAGAACGACATGGGACCAGAGAGCGACGCGGGACCAGAGCGACGTTGGACCACAGACTGACGTAGGACCAGAGAGCGTCGTGGGACGAGAGACATCGTGGGACGAGAGAACGACGTGGGACCACAGACTGACGTGGGACCAGAGAGCGATGTGGGAACGCCGAGGAGAGCGACGTGGGACCAGAGAGCGATGTGGGAACACCGAGGAGATCGACGTGGGACGAGAGAGTGACGTGGGAACGCCGAGGAGACCAACGCTGGACCAGAGAGCGACGTGGGACCAGAGACCGATGTGGGAATGCCAAGGAGAGCGACACGGGACGAGAGAGCGACGTGGGACCAGAGAGAAACGTGGGTCGAGAGACATCGTGGGAACAGAGAGCGACGTGGGACGGGAGAACGACATGGGACCAGAAACCGACGTGAGACGAGAGAGTGAAGTGGGAACACCGAGGAGAGCGACGCGGGACCAGAGAGCGACTTGGGAACTCCGAGGAGAGCGACGTGGGACCAGAGAGCGACGCGGGAACAGAGAGCGACGCGGGACCAGAGAGCGACATGGGAACGCCGAGGAGAGCAACGTGGTACCAGAGAGCAACGTGGGACCAGAGAGCGACGCGGAACCAGAGAGCGCTGTGGGACCAGAGAACGACGTTGGACCAGAGAGCGAAGTGGGACGAGAGAGCAACGTGGGAACGCCAATTAGAGCGACGCGGGACCAGAGAGCAACGCGGGACCAGAGAGCGACGCGGGAACGCCGAGGATAGCAACGTGGGACCAGAGAGCAACGTGGGACCAGAGAGCAACGTGGGACCAGAGAGCGACGTGGGACCAGAGACATCGTGGGACCAGAGAGCGACATGGGACGAGAGAACGATATGGGACCAGAGACCGACACGGGACCAGAGAGCGACGTGGAAACACCGAGGAGAGCGACGCGGGACCAGAGAGCGAAGTGGGAAAGCCGAGGAGAGATCGACGTGGGACCAGAGAGCGACGTGGTTCCACGTCACTCTCTGGTCCCACGTCACTCTCTGGTCCCGCGTCGCTCTCTGGTCCCGCGTCGCTCTCCTCGGCGTTCCCACGTCGCTCTGTCGTCCCACATCGCTTACTGGTCGCACGTCGCTCTCTCGTGCCACGTCGCTCTGGTCCCGCGTCGCTCTCTGGTCCCACGTCGTTCTCTCGTCCCACGTCGCTCTCTGGGCCAACGTTGCTCACTGGTCCCGCGTCGCTCACCTCGGTGTTCCCACGTCGCTCTCTCGTCCCACGTCGCTCTCTGGTCCCGCGTCGTACTCACCTGTGCTTCATTGCACCGGGTTCTCGGTTCCCCACGTCGCTCTCTTGTCCCACGTACCATTATGGTCCCGCATCGCTCTCTGGTCCCACGTGATTCTCCTCGGCGTTCCCACGTCGCTCTTTCGTCCCACGTCGCTCTCTGGTCCCACGTTGCTCACCCCCTTCGCTCGCGGCCCTCACTCGCGGTTCGGCTCGCGCTTAATCGTTGCACTGTTTAATCGCAGCGACACCCCCTTCGCTCGCGGCCCTCACTCGCGGTTCGGCTCGCGCTTAATCGTTGCACTGTTTAATCGCAGCGACACCCCCTTCGCTCGCGGCCCTCACTCGCGGTTCGGCTCGCGCTTAATCGTTGCACTGTTTAATCGCAGCGACACCCCCTTCGCTCGCGGCCCTCACTCGCGGTTCGGCTCGCGCTTAATCGTTGCACTGTTTAATCGCAGCGACACCCCCTTCGCTCGCGGCCCTCACCCGCGGTTCGGGTCGCGCTTGATCGTTGCACTGTTTAATCGCAGCGACACCCCCTTCGCTCGCGGCCCTCACCCGCTGTTCGGCTCGCGCTTAATCTTTGCACTGTTTAATCGCAGCGACACCCCCTTCGCTCGTGGCCCTCACCCGCTGTTTGGCTCGCGCTTAATCGTTGCACTGTTTAATCGCAGCGAGACCCCCTTCGCTCGCGGCCCTCACTCGCGGTTCGGCTCGCGCTTAATCGTTGCACTGTTTAATCGCAGCGACACCCCCTTCGCTCGCGGCCCTCAATCGCGCTTAATCGTTGCACTGTATAATCGCAGCGACACCACCTTCGCTCGCGGCCCTCACTCGCGGTTCGGCTCGCGCTTAATCGTTGCACTGTTTAATCGCAGCGACACCCCCTTTTGCTCGCGGCCTTCACTCGCGGTTTGTCTCGTGCTTAATCGCAGCGACACCGCCTTCGCTCGCGGTCCGCACTCGCGGTTGGCTTGTGCTTAATCGCAGCGACACCCCCTTCGCTCGCGGCCCTCACTCACGGTTGGCATAATCGCAGCGACACCCCCTTCGCTCGCGGCCCTCACTCGCGGTTCGGCTCGCGGTTAATCGTTGCACTGTTTAATCGCAGCGACACCCCCTTCGCTCGCGGCCCTTACTCGCGGTTCGGCTCGCGCTTAATCGTTGCACTGTTTAATCGCAGCGACACCCCCTTCGCTCGCGGCCCTCACTCGCGGTTCGGCTCGCGCTTAATCGTTGCACTGTTTAATCGCAGCGACACCCCCTTCGCTCGCGGCCCTCACCCGCTGTTTGGCTCGCGCTTAATCGTTGCACTGTTTAATCGCAGCGAGACCCCCTTCGCTCGCGGCCCTCAATCGCGCTTAATCGTTGCACTGTATAATCGCAGCGACACCACCTTCGCTCGCGGCCCTCACTCGCGGTTCGGCTAGCGCTTAATCGTTGCACTGTTTAATCGCAGCGACAACCCCTTTTGCTCGCGGCCTTCACTCGCGGTTTGTCTCGTGCTTAATCGCAGCGACACCCCCTTTCGCTCGCGGCCTTCACTCGCGGTTTGGCTGGTGCTGAATCGCAGCGACACCGCCTTCGCTCGCGGTCCGCACTCGCGGTTGGCTTGTGCTTAATCGCAGCGACACCCCCTTCGCTCGCGGCCCTCACTCACGGTTGGCTTAATCGCAGCGACACCCCCTTCGCTCGCGGCCCTCACTCGCGGTCAATCATTGCACTGTTTAATCGCAGCGACACCCCCTTCGCTCGCGGCCCTCACTCGCGGTTCGGCTCGCGCTTAATCGTTGCACTGTTTAATCGCACCGACACCCCCTTCGCTCGCGGCCCTCACTCGCGGTTCGGCTCGCGCTTAATCGTTGCACTGTTTAATCGCAGCGACACCCCCTTCGCTCGCGGCCCTCACTCGCGGTTCGGCTCGCGATTAATCGTTGCACTGTTTAATCGCAGCGACACCCCCTTCGCTCGCGGCCCTCACTCGCGGTTCGGCTCGCGCTTAATCGTTGCACTGTTTAATCGCAGCGACACCCCCTTCGCTCGCGGCCCTCACTCGCGGTTCGGCTCGCGCTTAATCGTTGCACTGTTTAATCGCAGCGACACCCCCTTCGCTCGCGGCCCTCACTCGCGGTTCGGCTCGCGCTTAATCTTTGCACTGTTTAATCGCAGCGACACCCCCTTCGCTCGCG
Organism: Dascyllus trimaculatus; assembly: GCA_024666655.1. Lineage (NCBI taxonomy): Eukaryota > Metazoa > Chordata > Actinopteri > Pomacentridae > Dascyllus > Dascyllus trimaculatus. Next base: position 65,500 of record JAMOIN010001728.1, read on the forward strand.
GCCGTCACTCGCGGTTCGGCTCGCGCTTAATCGTTGCACTGTTTAATCGCAGCGAGACCCCCTTCGCTCGCGGCCCTCACCCGCGGTTCGGCTCGCGCTTAATCGTTGCACTGTTTAATGCCTGCTTGGGGTCTTCTGCTCAGCCCGGCCGGACCCAAGAGCGGCGGCACCTGTATGGGGGGAGTGAGAAACAGGAGGTGCGTCAGTAAAGGGGCCGGCCTGCTGGAGCAGCACGACCCCCCCAGGATGGTGCTTGGAGGAGGGATCAGAGCGGGTTTTGTTCAGTGTGGTTTTCACTTGGTGTGACCGTTTCATCATGTTTCCCTCGCTCCATTTTTGGGGAAGGTTTGGCGTGCTTGGGGTCTGCTGCTCAGCCCGGCCGGACCCAAGAGCGGCGGCACCTGTATGGGGAGAGTGAGAGACAGGAGGTGCGTCAGTCAAGGGGCCGGCCTGCTGGAGCAGCACGACCCCCCCAGGATGGTGCTTGGAGGAGGGATCAGAGCGGGTTTTGTTCAGTGTGGTTTTCACTTGGTGTGACCCTTTCATCATGTTTCCCTCACTCTGTTTTTGGGGAAGGTCTGGCGTGCTTGGGGTCTGCTGCTCAGCCCGGCCGGACCCAAGAGCGGCGGCACCTGTATTGGGAGAGTGAGAGACAGGAGGTGCGTCAGTCAAGGGGCCGGCCTGCTGGAGCAGGGGTGTTTCCCTCGCTCCGTTTTTGGGGAAGGTTTGGCGTGCTTGGGGTCTGCTGCTCAGCCCGGCCGGACCCAAGAGCGACGGCACCTGAATGGGGAGAGTGAGAGACAGGAGGTGCGTCAGTCAAGGGGCCGGCCTTCTGGAGCAGCACAACCCCCCCAGGATGGTGCTTGGAGGAGGGATCAGAGCGGGTTTTGTTCAGTGTGGTTTTCACTTGGTGTGACCCTTTCATCATGTTTCCCTCGCTCCGTTTTTGGGGAAGGTTTGACGTGCTTGGGGTCTTCTGCTCAGCCCGGCCTGACCCAAGAGCGGCGGCACCTGTATGGGGAGAGTGAGAGACAGGAGGTGCGTCAGTCAAGGGGCCGGCCTGCTGGAGCAGCACGACCCCCCCAGGATGGTGCTTGGAGGAGGGATCAGAGCGGGTTTTGTTCAGTGTGGTTTTCACTTGGTGTGACCCTTTCATCATGTTTCCCTCGCTCCGTATTAGGGGAAGGTATGGCGTTCTTGGGGTCTGCTGCTCAGCCCGGTCGGACCCAAGAGCGGCGGCACCTGTATGGGGAGAGTGAGAGACAAGAGGTGCGTCAGTCAAGGGGCCGGCCTGCTGGAGGAGCACGACCGCCCCAGGATGGTGCTTGGAGGAGGGATCAGAGCGGGTTTTGTTCAGTGTGGTTTTCACTTGGTGTGACCCTTTCATCATGTTTCCCTCACTCCCTTTTACGGGAAGGTTTGTCGTGCTTGGGGTCTGCTGCTCAGCCCGGCCTGTCCCAAGAGCGGCGGCACCTGTATGGGGAGAGTGAGAGACAGGAGGCGCGTCAGTCAAGGGGCCGGCCTGCTGGAGCAGCACGACCCCCCCAGGATGGTGCTTGGAGGAGGGATCAGAGCGGGTTTTGTTCAGTGTGGTTTTCACTTGGTGTGACCCTTTCATCATGTTTCCCTCGCTCCGTTTTTGGGGAAGGTTTGGCGTGCTTGGGGTCTGCTGCTCAGCCCGGCCGGACCCAAGAGCGGCGGCACCTGCATGGGGAGAGTGAGAGACAGGAGGTGCGTCAGTCAAGGGGCCGGCCTGCTGGAGCAGCACGACCCCCCCAGGATGGTGCTTGGAGGAGGGATCAGAGCGGGTTTTGTTCAGTGTGGTTTTCACTTGGTGTGACCCTTTCATCATGTTTCCCTCGCTCCGTATTTGGGGAAGGTATGGCGTTCTTGGGGTCTGCTGCTCAGCCCGGCCGGACCCAAGAGCGGCGGCACCTGTATGGGGAGAGTGAGAGACAGGAGGTGCGTCAGTCAAGGGGCCGGCCTGCTGGAGCAGCACGACCCCCCCAGGATGGTGCTTGGAGGAGGGATCAGAGCGGGTTTTGTTCAGTGTGGTTTTCACTTGGTGTGACCCTTTCATCATGTTTCCCTCGCTCCGTTTTTGGGGAAGGTTTGGCGTGCTTGGGGTCTGCTGCTCAGCCCGGCCGGACCCAAGAGCGGCGGCACCTGTATGGGGAGAGTGAGAGACAGGAGGTGCGTCAGTCAAGGGGCCGGCCTGCTGGAGCAGCACGACCCCCCCAGGATGGTGCTTGGAGGAGGGATCAGAGCGGGTTTTGTTCAGTGTGGTTTTCACTTGGTGTGACCCTTTCATCGTGTTTCCCTCGCTCCATTTTTGGGGAAGGTTTGGCGTGCTTGGGGTCTGCTGCTCAGCCCGGCCGGACCCAAGAGCGGCGGCACCTGTATGGGGAGAGTGAGAGACAGGAGTTGCGTCAGTCAAGGGGCCGGCCTGCTGGAGCAGCAAGACCCCCCCAGGATGGTGCTTGGAGGAGGGATCAGAGCGGGTTTTGTTCAGTGTGGTTTTCACTTGGTGTGACCCTTTCATCATGTTTCCCTCGCTCCGTTTTTGGGGAAGGTTTGGCGTGCTTGGGGTCTGCTGCTCAGCCCGGCCGGACCCAAGAGCGGCGGCACCTGTATGGGGAGAGTGGGAGAGATTGTTAGTATTTAAATTGTTCTGGTCGGATAAGTCAGTCAGGGTGAGTTGGTCCATTTGAGTCCTGGGTTGTGGTTCTGGTGTGAATGGGAAAGAATCTTCTTCTGGTTCAGCGGAGGAGGGGGTGGGGCTGGGGCTGGGAGAAGTTTCGTGGTCGTTGTTGGAATAGATGATCTCTTGTGCTGCCGGAATGGTGTGTTGTGAAAGCCGGTTGCCGTATCTCTTTCGGGCCCAGCCAATGGCTATTTGGAAGGCCGTATCGTGGCAGGTGGTTGAAAGCGGGGTGTTAATGATTCTGCAGTAGTGTTGGAGTAAGATGGACATGTTAGTTCTTAGCCAGTTTGTAGTGTTGTCGTGTACTTTTTGCCGGGTAATTTCTGTAGGTGAGGATGGTTTAATGAATGATGTCAATTTTGCTGCCTGTCTTAACATGCCTGATGGATATGCTTGTGTGATGAGTGAATTTTTTATTAAAAAATTTGTGATGTAATTGCTTGTATTTACTTGAAGTATTCTTTACAGATGTTCCTGGTGAGTGGGTCTAATGGTTGCTGTCTATGTGTGGCCGTGTGCTGCTGTCTGAATGTGCGTGTGTGTGTGGTCTGTGGACCACTCCCTGCTCTACTCCTGTGCCCAGTACTACCCTGCAAAAAGTGTGTGTACATTTTCTGAGGTGGTGGTCCTCTTACCTAGCCCGTTGCTTCTCAAGATGGAGGCCCAGAGGTTCTGCCGACTGCCGTAGTAGGCTTGTTGTCCTCGGGTGGAGGCGGTCCTCAGTCTGGTAGTCGTCTGGGTGATGTTTTTCAGCTTGTGCCTTTAATTAAAAGTGCTCAAGGAGAGGTTTGCTGAGATAGCAATGTCCATGGGAAAAACAGTTTAAAAACAAGCCAGGCTGGCAGAGCCCTCCACCAATAATTAAAATTTAACTTTTATTTAAATACTTATCGTTAAAATCAATTCAATGCTTGTTGAAAGTCAAGCGGACTGCTAAAAACAATTAAAAAGGCAAGTTTTCCTGGTGCAGAAGAGTAGAGGTCCCTGACGTTTCGCAGGAGTGCTGCTTCATCAGAGGGTGATGAGGGAGTGATCCACAGCCTGTTAAATAGCAGTCAGGGGAGGGAGGGTGAGGTCCCTCCCCTGAGTGTCAATCATCAAATCAGGTGGAAGTGTCGGGAGTGAGTGTGCTGTGGTAGGCTGATTGTGTCCGTTTGGATTTCAAATTTTGGAGGGAAAGTTGTCGGTGTGCTCTGATTGGAGGTGACAGGGGGTGTGAGGGTGATGTCATGTGTGGGTGTTGCTGTGAAGCCATTGGCTGGGCCAAGTCTTGCAGTGAGGCGTTGTCTTTGGTTGTTTGTAGAAGATTGGTTGAGGAATTGGAGAATTTTGAAGTCTGTTGCTGTGGCAGGTGTTTAGCTCCACGGGGAGAGAGGTGGTCTTCCATCCGGGAGGCTGCGGTTCGAGTCCGGGCGCCGACTGTCAAAAGAGAAACCAATTTTTATGGTGCAGTAATTTATGTTTGCAATGAATAAAGTTTCCAAAAAGTGTTTTTGTCATTGTTTTATTTTTTCAGTCCAGAATTGATGTGTATGTGAAATGGAAGAGGTTGTTCAGTGAGGAATGTCCAGGTCTTTGGCTTGGTGGAAGGAGCAGGCGTCCATCAACCAGGGGGCCCGGGCTCGAGCCCCGCCGCCGCCGCCGCCAGCTGCAGAAATTTTGAGAAGGAAGTCCAGATGTTTAGTTTTAATAATTGTGCAGATTTTCATGATTGGAGTATACTTTACTTGGTGCGGAGGTGTTGTTTTGTTGGGGGTCCGGTGTGTGCTCTTGTTTCTGGTTGTAGATGATGGAGGCCTTCACTCAACAGCAGGATGATTATTCTTGTGAAGTTTGTGGTAAAGCCTTTCGCCAAGTCAGTGGCACGGACAGGGTTAAGTTTGGGTTTGGGTTGGGGTTTGTGTTTATGGGTTGAAATTTAATTTGTACAGGCCTACTGACTTGGTTTTGAGGTTTTGTTGACTGGTGCAGGTGAATTGAGGGTCCATGGTGCTGTTGAAGAAGGTCCGGTGCTTTGTTCAGCGTCTTCTATGGCGAGCATGGTGTGTTGGAGTGGGTTGAAGTTGATGAGCTGAGGAGTGAAAACGGTGTGTAGTGGAGGAAAGGTCAGAGTCGGGGATAGTGTAGGGGGGTATAGTCGTGGTCGTCAGGTCGTGGTTTCTGCCCAGGTTCGGGTCAGAAATAGTCTTGGTCAGGTGGGGTCTCCTACCCTGGTTCGGGAAAGGGACAAGGTTAAGGTTAGGGCTGGGAGGGGGGACGTTTAGGTTGGGGTCAAGGTTAAGGTTAGGGCCAGGAGGAGGGAGGTTAAGGTTAGGGTCAGGGGGGATGGGTGGGGCAGTCCAGTCCGTTTGGGGGGCTAAAGTCGCGTTCGGAGGAAGGGGTGGTTAAGTGGATGGGGCGAGGGTCTGGTCCGGTACAAGAGGTGCGTCAGTCAGAGGGCCGGTCCGCTGGAGCAGCAAGACCCCCCCAGGATGGTGCTTGGAGGAGGGATCAGAGCGGGTTTTGTTCAGTGTGGTTTTCACTTGGTGTGACCCTTTCATCATGTTTCCCTCGCTCCGTTTTTTGGGAAGGTTTGGCGTGCTTGGGGTCTGCTGCTCAGCCCGGCCGGACCCAAGAGCGGCGGCACCTGTATGGGGAGAGTGAGAGACAGGAGGTGCGTCAGTCAAGGGGCCGGCCTGCTGGAGCAGCACGACCCCCCCAGGATGGTGCTTGGAGGAGGGATCAGAGCGGGTTTTGTTCAGTGTGGTTTTCACTTGGTGTGACCCTTTCATCATGTTTCCCTCGCTCCGTTTTTGGGGAAGGTTTGGCGTGCTTGGGGTCTGCTGCTCAGCCCGGCCGGACCCAAGAGCGGCGGCACCTGTATGGGGAGAGTGAGAGACAGGAGGTGGTCAGTCAAGGGGCCGGCCTGCTGGAGCAGCACGACCCCCCAGGATGGTGCTTGGAGGAGGGATCAGAGCGGGTTTTGTTCAGTGTGGTTTTCACTTGGTGTGACCCTTTCATCATGTTTCCCTCGCTCCATTTTTGGGGAAGGTTTGGCGTTCTTGGGGTCTGCTGCTCAGCCCGGCCGGACCCAAGAGCGGCGGCACCTGTATGGGGAGAGTGAGAGACAGGAGTTGCGTCAGTCAAGGGGCCGGCCTGCTGGAGCAGCACGACCCCCCCAGGATGGTGCTTGGAGGAGGGATCAGAGCGGGTTTTGTTCAGTGTGGTTTTCACTTGGTGTGACCCTTTCATCATGTTTCCCTCGCTCCGTTTTTGGGGAAGGTTTGGCGTGCTTGGGGTCTGCTGCTCAGCCCGGCCTGACCCAAGAGCTGCGGCACCTGTATGGGGAGAGTGAGAGACAGGAGGTGCGTCAGTCAAGGGGCCAGCCTGCTGGAGTAGCACGACCCCCCCAGGACGGTGCTTGGAGGACGGATCAGGGCGGGTTTTGTTCAGTGTGGTTTTCACTTGGTGTGACCCTTTCATCATGTTTCCCTCACTCCCATTTACGGGAAGGTTTGTCGTGCTTGGGGTCTGCTGCTCAGCCCGGCCTGACCCAAGAGCGGCGGCACCTGTATGTGGAGAGTGAGAGACAGGAGGTGCGTCAGTCAAGGGGCCGGCCTGCTGGAGCAGCACGACCCCCCCAGGATGGTGCTTGGAGGAGGGATCAGAGCGGGTTTTGTTCAGTGTGGTTTTCACTTGGTGTGACCCTTTCATCATGTTTCCCTCGCTCCGTTTTTGGGGTAGGTTTGGCGTGCTTGGGGTCTGCTGCTCAGCCCGGCCGGACCCAAGAGCGGCGGCACCTGTATGGGGAGAGTGAGAGACAGGAGGTGCGTCAGTCAAGGGGCCGGCCTGCTGGAGCAGCACCACCCCCCCAGGATGGTGCATGGAGGAGGGATCAGAACGGGTTTTGTTCAGTGTGGTTTTCACTTGGTGTGACCCTTTCATCATGTTTCACTCGCTCCGTTTTTGGGGAAGGTTTGGCGTGCTTGGGGTCTGCTGCTCAGCCCGGCCGGACCCAAGAGCGGCGGCACCTGTATGGGCAGAGTGAGAGACAGGAGGTGTGTCAGTCAAGGGGCCGGCCTGCTGGAGCAGCACGACCCCCCCAGGATGGTGCTTGGAGGAGGGATCAGAGCGGGTTTTGTTCAGTGTGGTTTTCACTTGGTGTGACCCTTTCATCATGTTTCCCTCGCTCCGTTTTTGGGGAAGGTTTGGCGTGCTTGGGGTCTGCTGCTCAGCCCGGCCGGACCCAAGAGCGGCGGCACCTGTATGGGGAGAGTGAGACACAGGAGGTGCGTCAGTCAAGGGGCCGGCCTGCTGGAGCAGCACGACCCCCCCAGGATGGTGCTTGGAGGAGGGATCAGAGCGGATTTTGTTCAGTGTGGTTTTCACTTGGTGTGACCCTTTCATCATGTTCCCCTCGCTCCGTTTTTGGGGAAGGTTTGGCGTGCTTGGGGTCTGCTGCCCAGCCCGGCCGGACCCAAGAGCGGCGGCACCTGTATGGGGAGATTGAGAGACAGGAGGTGCGTCAGTCAAGGTGCTGGCCTGCTGGAGCAGCACGACCCCCCCAGGATGGTGCTTGGAGGAGGGATCAGAGCGGGTTTTGTTTAGTGTGGTTTTCACTTGGTGTGACCCTTTCATCATGTATCCCTCGCTCCGTTTTTGGGGAAGGTTTGGCGTGCTTGGGGTCTTCTGCTCAGCCCGGCCTGACCCAAGAGCGGCGGCACCTGTATGGGGAGAGTGAGAGACAGGAGGTGCGTCAGTCAAGGGGCCGGCCTGCTGGAGCAGCACGACCCCCCCAGGATGGTGCTTGGAGGAGGGATCAGAGCGGGTTTTGTTCAGTGTGGTTTTCACTTGGTGTGACCCTTTCATCATGTTTCCCTCACTCCGTTTTTGGGGAAGGTTTGGCGTGCTTGGGGTCTGCTGCTCAGCCCGGCCGGACCCAAGAGCGGCGGCACCTGTATGGGGAGAGTGAGAGACAGGAGGTGCGTCAGTCAAGGGGCCGGCCTGCTGGAGGAGCACGACCGCCCCAGGATGGTGCTTGGAGGAGGGATCAGAGCGGGTTTTGTTCAGTGTGGTTTTCACTTGGTGTGACCCTTTCATCATGTTTCCCTCGCTCCGTATTAGGGGAAGGTATGGCGTTCTTGGGGTCTGCTGCTCAGCCCGGCCGGACCCAAGAGCGGCGGCACCTGTATGGGGAGAGTGAGAGACAGGAGGTGGGTCAGTCAAGGGGCCGGCCTGCTGGACCAGCACGACCCCCCCAGGATGGTGCTTGGAGGAGGGATCAGAGCGGGTTTTGTTCAGTGTGGTTTTCACTTGGTGTGACCCTTTCATCATGTTTCCCTCGCTCCGTTTTTGGGGAAGGTTTGGCGTGCTTGGGGTCTGCTGCTCAGCCCGGCCGGACCCAAGAGCGGCGGCACCTGTATGGGGAGAGTGAGAGACAGGAGTTGCGTCAGTCAAGGGGCCGGCCTGCTGGAGTAGCAAGACCCCCCCATGATGGTGCTTGGAGGAGGGATCAGAGCGGGTTTTGTTCAGTGTGGTTTTCACTTGGTGTGACCCTTTCATCATGTTTCCCTCGCTCCGTTTTTGGGGAAGGTTTGGCGTGCTTGGGGTCTGCTGCTCAGCCCGGCCGCACCCAAGAGCTGCGGCACCTGTATGGGGAGAGTGAGAGACAGGAGGTGCGTCAGTCAAGGGGCCAGCCTGCTGGAGCAGCACGACCCCCCCAGGACGGTGCTTGGAGGAGGGATCAGAGCGGGTTTTGTTCAGTGTGGTTTTCACTTGGTGTGACCCTTTCATCATGTTTCCCTCACTCCCTTTTACGGGAAGGTTTGTCGTGCTTGGGGTCTGCTGCTCAGCCCGGCCTGTCCCAAGAGCGGCGGCACCTGTATGGGGAGAGTGAGAGACAGGAGGCGCGTCAGTCAAGGGGCCGGCCTGCTGGAGAAGCACGACCCCCCCAGGATGGTGCTTGGAGGAGGGATCGTGTTTCTGGTTTGTCTCTCAGTGTGGTTTCACCCCAGGACCCTCTCATCATGTTTCCCCGCTCCGTTTCGGGTAGGTTTGGCGTGCTTGGGGTCTGCTGCTCCAGCCCCAGGCCTGGACCCAAGAGCGGCGGCACCTGTATGTGGGGAGTGAGAGACAGGAGGTGCGTCAGTCAAGGGGCCGGCCTGCTGGAGCAGCACGACCCCCCCAGGATGGTGCATGGAGGAGGGATCAGAACGGGTTTTGTTCAGTGTGGTTTTCACTTGGTGTGACCCTTTCATCATGTTTCACTCGCTCCGTTTTTGGGGAAGGTTTGGCGTGCTTGGGGTCTGCTGCTCAGCCCGGCCGGACCCAAGAGCGGCGGCACCTGTATGGGCAGAGTGAGAGACAGGAGGTGTGTCAGTCAAGGGGCCGGCCTGCTGGAGCAGCACGACCCCCCCAGGATGGTGCTTGGAGGAGGGATCAGAACGGGTTTTGTTCAGTGTGGTTTTCACTTGGTGTGACCCTTTCATCATGTTTCCTTCGCTCCGTTTTTGGGGAAGGTTTGGCGTGCTTGGGGTCTGCTGCTCAGCCCGGCCGGACCCAAGAGCGGCGGCACCTGTATGGGGAGAGTGAGAGACAGGAGGTGCGTTCAGTCAAGGGGCCGGCCTGCTGGAGCAGCACGACCCCCCCAGGATGGTGCTTGAGGAGGGATCAGAAACGGGTTTCTTGTCTCAGTGCGGCTCTCGCCTGGTGACCTCTTTCATCATGTTTCCTCGCCCTCCGTTTTTGGGGTAGGTTTGGCGTGCTTGGGGTCTGCTGCTCAGCCCGGCCGGACCCAAGAGCGGCGGCACCTGTATGGGGAGAGTGAGAGACAGGAGGTGCGTCAGTCAAGGGGCCGGCCTGCTGGAGCAGCACGACCCCCCCAGGATGGTGCATGGAGGAGGGATCAGAACGGGTTTTGTTCAGTATGGTTTTCACTTGGTGTGACCCTTTCATCATGTTTCACTCGCTCCGTTTTTGGGGAAGGTTTGGCGTGCTTGGGGTCTGCTGCTCAGCCCGGCCGGACCCAAGAGCGGCGGCACCTGTATGGGCAGAGTGAGAGACAGGAGGTGCGTCAGTCAAGGGGCCGGCCTGCTGGAGCAGCACGACCCCCCCAGGATGGTGCTTGGAGGAGGGATCAGAGCGGGTTTTGTTCAGTGTGGTTTTCACTTGGTGTGACCCTTTCATCATGTTTCCCTCGCTCCGTTTTTGGGGAAGGTTTGGCGTGCTTGGGGTCTGCTGCTCAGCCCGGCCGGACCCAAGAGCGGCGGCACCTGTATGGGGAGAGTGAGACACAGGAGGTGCGTCAGTCAAGGGGCCGGCCTGCTGGAGCAGCACGACCCCCCCAGGATGGTGCTTGGAGGAGGGATCAGAGCGGATTTTGTTCAGTGTGGTTTTCACTTGGTGTTACCCTTTCATCATGTTCCCCTCGCTCCGTTTTTGGGGAAGGTTTGGCGTGCTTGGGGTCTGCTGCTCAGCCCGGCCGGACCCAAGAGCGGCGGCACCTGTATGGGGAGAGTCAGAGACAGGAGGTGCGTCAGTCAAGGTGCTGGCCTGCTGGAGCAGCACGACCCCCCCAGGATGGTGCTTGGAGGAGGGATCAGAGCGGGTTTTGTTTAGTGTGGTTTTCACTTGGTGTGACCCTTTCATCATGTTTCCCTCGCTCCGTTTTTGGGGAAGGTTTGGCGTGCTTGGGGTCTTCTGCTCAGCCCGGCCTGACCCAAGAGCGGCGGCACCTGTATGGGGAGAGTGAGAGACAGGAGGTGCGTCAGTCAAGGGGCCGGCCTGCTGGAGCAGCACGACCCCCCCAGGATGGTGCTTGGAGGAGGGATCAGAGCGGGTTTTGTTCAGTGTGGTTTTCACTTGGTGTGACCCTTTCATCATGTTTCCCTCACTCCCATTTACGGGAAGGCTTGTCGTGCTTGGGGTCTGCTGCTCAGCCCGGCCGGACCCAAGAGCGGCGGCACCTGTATGGGGAGAGTGAGAGACAGGAGGTGCGTCAGTCAAGGGGCCGGCCTGCTGGAGCAGCACGACCCCCCCAGGATGGTGCTTGGAGGAGGGATCAGAGCGGGTTTTGTTCAGTGTGGTTTTCACTTGGTGTGACCCTTTCATCATGTTTCCCTCGCTCCGTATTAGGGGAAGGTATGGCGTTCTTGGGGTCTGCTGCTCAGCCCGGCCGGACCCAAGAGCGGCGGCACCTGTATGGGGAGAGTGAGAGACAGGAGGTGGGTCAGTCAAGGGGCCGGCCTGCTGGACCAGCACGACCCCCCCAGGATGGTGCTTGGAGGAGGGATCAGAGCGGGTTTTGTTCAGTGTCGTTTTCACTTGGTGTGACCCTTTCATCATGTTTCCCTCGCTCCATTTTTGGGGAAGGTTTGGCGTTCTTGGGGTCTGCTGCTCAGCCCGGCCGGACCCAAGAGCGGCGGCACCTGTATGGGGAGAGTGAGAGACAGGAGTTGCGTCAGTCAAGGGGCCGGCCTGCTGTGCAGCAAGACCCCCCCAGGATGGTGCTTGGAGGAGGGATCAGAGCGGGTTTTGTTCAGTGTGGTTTTCAC